>CAJHUC010002646.1:0-35190 GCA_905146915.1 Ostreobium quekettii | reverse complement strand
TCTCGGTGCATTTTGTTGAGTGCATAACCAGCGTGTTTTCCGCTTCATCTCTGGTCAGTCAGACGGTCAGAGACACACTCCATTCTCATGGAATTCATTGTGTCTTGCATTAGCTTTGCTCCGGGAACTTTAACAGCCAAATGGCCCATTCGGAGGAATCGGGTGCAAAACTTGTGCCTCAATGGCTTTGCTGTCGCCTTTTTTGTGTCCACCTCCATACCAGTGGTCCGCACTCTCTTGATGGATAGTCTCCTCAGCCCGAATGGCATGATACCTCACAATTGTATTCATCATGCCTGCTCAATGATCAGAAGGATGCGTCGTGTTCTGGGCTCTGCTCCAGTTGACGTTTTGAATTTCACAGTGACAACTCCACCAAAGATGCACATGATGGGAAGGCCTGCACGGCATCTGGATGCCCTTCGCAAGTGTGATTTGTCACATGTGTGACGCAAGTGTGATCATCACGTGTCCGTCCTGCACCGTGACTAGCGCTGTCGCCTGTGTGGAACCAGACAAGTTCGACGCCCGTCAAAACTTCGCATTGGGGCACTGAAGTGTGTGCGGCGACGTGTGTTGACACTCCGCAGACTTCCCCGCATGTGAATTGATGAAACGGCGAGGTCACGGGAGATGTCAAGCGGGTGGTACACGCCTGAGTCACGGGCGAACAGGCATGACGTTGCTGTCTTCCCTCGCCGGCGGACGAATATAAATTGAAACGCACCTGCCCAAGGACACGTAGCGTGCCCACGACGCTAAACACCACGCCATAGACACAACACTATTGTGTCTCTGAAGGGTGCGTCGGTGTGTTGTGTTTCTCAAGGGTGCGTCGGTGTGTCAAATTGGCACAAGTCGATGCACTGTGCCCTCACGCAGAAGTCCCGAAGCGTGTTAGGTTGACGACCTGCCTCGATGGCAGTTGATGCGTAGAATGTAGTGATGTATGAATGCGGGAGCCAATCTGACCTGGTTCCACGGCACCACACCCTCGGGTGTGCCGAGGGTCTTGACAACGCCAGTGCGACCCTTGGACTATCAGTGAGGGTCACCTTGCGAGCTGCAGAAGATTTTTATTCCATCCGGGGTATCTGCAGGCTGCCCGGGCTCCGTGGCATCCACACAATCAGCTCCATAGCACTTGGCAGCACAGGGCAAGCTTTTCCTGGTCTCTGTCCAGCCCACAGCAGCGTGCTCTCCGCTCCAGCCGTCCCAAGGGTAAGGCGAGCAAAGCTCATTGCCGCGTGCGTGTGTGTGGCGCTGCGCCTTTGCCTCGCCCGGGTGGGGAACAAGGGGCGGGCCAGCGGGGGACCCTGCGTCAGGGGAGAGGTGCCCAAGGGGCGCCTGGGGCCAGGCACTCTTTGAAGGATTAAGATCCCCCGCGTTGACGTGTCACGGCCAGACGGGGAACTCGAAAACTCTGGCCCCAAATTCATGGCACTCGCCTGACCCACAGGATGCCTGTGCGGCCGCCCGCAATGGCCCACGGGCAGCGTCCTTGGGATGGGGCGCCGAGGGCGGAATACTCAGCTCCAGAGCTGTGGCTTACCTTGCAGCTGACAGTCGAGGATTGTGTGCAAGCTGGCACGCTGTTGGAGCCAGGGCATGGCAGGATGGCTCGCGCTCAAGCCAACCTGGGCCACCGAACGTCCAAAAGCCTGGCGTCTGGCTCCACCCCAGAGCCGCTGCTGCACGAACGGAGGCCGGGAATTGGGCATCATAATTCTGACGCGCTGCGGGGTCCAAAGCGATGTCCCTGCCCCGTTTGGAGCCATAACCCACCCGGCTCCCTTCTCTGCTAATTCTTCCCTCCTGTTTGCCTGCAGAGCGCCGTGGCTATCAAACCCTTGGCTGACGTCGACACTCCACGAGCGATCTTGTGGCGAACGGGGGGAGTTTTCGAACCACCCGATCTTCGCCGAGCCCCGTGCACGTCGACGCGCAAATCAACCCACATCGGCGTGGGAGTGCGGCCAATAGGGAGCTTCAGCTCAGGCCCGGGGACGCCTGCGCCAATCACATCAGGTATGTGGTCTGTTTGCTACCCAACTCTATATCGTGTTTTCAGGCGGAAGAGGGTGGGGAGGGCATAGGGGCACCTTCCTTTGACCGGAACTTTTCGATTTATGGAAGATCGGACACAATTCTAGCCAGGAATGCTAACCGCATACCGCATACCGCATACCGCGCGGAGCAGGCCCCCCCGCCCATCGCCCCCTCGCGGCGGCATAGCGCATCGACGCTCTTACGATGTCGCTCAACTGGGGATGATCCCGGTCGCGCGAGAACAAAAGGCAATTCTCGGACCGCGTGACGGCGCCTCTGGCCGACGTTGCCACTGGTGAGGGCGCGAGGGCCGCAGGGGACACGTTGGCGCAGACGCCCCTTCTCTGCCAACGCGGGTCCCGAGCGGAAAGGGCGGACTGCGGCGTTTTGCTCCCGGGGGACGGGGGCGCAGGGGCAGGGCTGGGTTTGGTTTTTGGGCCGAAAGTTGTGAAAGAGGCGCTGGCAGTTGAGTTCAGTTGGGCACCTCAACCAACCTTGGACCTAGAAGGGCTTTAGTGAGGAGCTGGTATGAAGCTGGTTCTGACGGGGCTGTGCGAATGTCTAGCCACGAGTGCCCCTCCAGACTCTCTGGACAAGGGGTTAGGGGTTTCCGCAACGCTAATGTGCGCACGGAGCAACAATGGAGCGCAATGGACGCACACGGGGGGGGAGGGTGTGTGTGTTAAGATCACGAGAATCCCGCAAATTGAGTACTGAATTTGCATGTGGAAGAACTCAGATGTTTCGCTGCGTCCTGTTTACCATCACAGCAATGGAGCGGCCGCACCCACTGGCGGCTGTGCCGCGTCCCGCCACCAGTTCGCAGGCTGCCTGGGGTGCACCGGTGCAGATACATGCAGGTCAACCACTTGTCCCACCGTTCCTCCCCTATTGCCCCAGGTGGCCTCCCGCCCATTCACCCCGCTGTGCGCCGCTTGGCCTGGCGCGTGCGCCATTGCCTCCGCGCGAGATGAAACTTCAGCAGCGGGACCACATTCGCCGGACCCGCTGGTGTTGACCATGCATGGTCATCAAGCATGGTCAGCTCCCGTGTCAGATTCAAGCTCCGGCGAGATCAGCCCCCGCGAGGGCGTTGAATCCCACTGTCCCAGCCGAGAGAAAATCTACGACAGGGAATGTCGACAGAATTCGGTGGCGCTGGCGGCTGCGGCGGGCCCCCAAGTTCCGAGGCCGCCTTCCTAGCGCGGGAATAAAAGGCGAGAGGCGATCCAGGTAGTGCCTTCCGGAGGCAGAAAAGCGTCGTCCCCGCGTTGCTGCGCAAACACGGCGCCGCGAAAAGCGCTGCTCCCAGATGTTGCCGCAGGGCGGCAGGACTTTCGCCGCCCGTGCTCCGCCGCGCTTCGGCACGCTCGAGGGGCCTCGCTCCCGCGAAAGCACGAAAAAGGTGTGTCCCGCACGGGTGGCGCCAACGCAGCATGCGCAGGTGCCTCCCAGCCACCCACCCCGCCCCCCGCGGCAGTACCCCTGCGCCTGCATTCCCGAGAAGCAAAAAGACTGTCTCACCCTCGTACAGTGCCCATGCCGGACCCGAGCGCAGCAGTCGCCGCGCCGGGCGGCACTGGCGCCCTCGGCTCCGAAGCTGACGGCCAGCACGGCTTGCGAAGGAATAACGCGGCTGGGCGTTATTGCGGGGGCCCTTATGCAGCGGATGGGGCAATACTCAAGCTTTCACGCCCGCCCACCCCGGCGATGCCCAACCGCAATCCCAGCAAATTCACACCCGCCCTCCAGCGGCGCCGGCGCACGCCATTCCTGGCAGCTCGCCGTACGTACTCAGGGGGCAAACGCGGCTGCTAGGGGCGCAGACGGGACAGTGACGGGTCATACGGAAGCGGGTGGTAGGTGGCGGGGTACGTACGGGGAGCTGTACCTCGTGCGGCTGGCCAAACTAAATGCGGGGTCCATCGGATTTCAGCAGCTCTTCAGGCGCCCGTGACCATCTGTTCCTGCAGTGCCTCACCGAATGTTCCATCGCCACTGGTGTCTCTGGACGATCCTGTGGTTCGGGTGCCGGATGGCAGCGTGTTTGTTCACGAGCCCGACCTACAACCACAGAGGAAATCTGTCACGATGCGCTCGGCGAATTGATTGGTGCAGTACCTGCAGCGCACAGTCCTCTTCGCCCATTTCAGCGCATTAGTCGCCTGAAACCATCACCACAGGCCGCGACTCATCGCTGTGACGCTCAACCGCCCCCCCCCGCGGCGCGGCAGGGCAAAATCTGAAGCCCTGCTGACAGGAACCAAAGGTGGCTTGCGGCTCGGCCCACTTGAAAGAAATTGTCCCAGGCCACGGCATGAACAAGGCGTCGCAAGGTCCGGCTCACTGCGCAACGGTGAGCTTGGTTGAACAGTCTCGTTGAAATCCCATTGAATTTTCTTGTGCTTGCAAACAACGCACAGACAATCTTATGCTTCCTGCAAAATTTGTAAGCTCTGCGCCAAATCTCGTAGCCACGGCCACGAACAGCACTCCTTCTCAAAAGAAAATTTGGTGGGGACCGGTGGCGGTTGAATCACTGGGCCAGTGGTCCCGATGCAAATGCAGAGCACTGTTTCAAATGCCAACGGAACCGTCATTTCGGCGATGTCGGTTGTCAATGCCATTTGATACTAATTGGTGCCGTTGCATTTGTTTTCATGCACGGCGATCACTGGAATGGCGCCGTTTGGCGTCACCATGGCATCTTAGTTGGTGTTGCCAAATTGTCCTCTCCTCCTGTGAAAATCCTCACAAACTGGCTAGAGATATACACGACACTGGCATCAGCACTATTGGCCATGCCACTGTCTTGTTCTGTGGTGGTGATTCCCGTCGACCAGCGTTTTGTAAACCAACGCGTTTATGCTGCCCCATTCAGCATCAGTGCGTTGATTGCGCTAAAGGCCAAGCCGGATAATGATGGTTGATGATTCTATTCATCAGGCGGGCTGGGTGCTTGTTTGGCAGATGGGTCCGCAGGGCAGCAGCTTTGTTGATTTCACTGACACTCTAGTGAAGACTGCAACCTGGTGGCACACTCGCTTCGGTATGTGCTCCCCAGACGGCTGCACAAGTTGTGGCAGTTCTTGCCTGCATAGATGCAAATGCAATGGGCTACCCATAGGATCGTTCAGTGCAGATAATTGCTACACCCCTCAGAACGAAAGGTGGTATCCAAGGTTTGGTGCACCTGGCCCGTGTAGGTGGTGAATGGAGCAATGTGCAAGACGCAAGTCAGAATACACAAACCTAAATCAACATGGCAAGACAGTTCTGCATCTGTACGAGCGGCACAGTCGCTTGTGCCTACAGTGTTGCCCTGCTGTGAGCCAACTGCAGCATTGCTGAAATTGCCAACAAATGGAGCAATATGCTACATATGCGCATTCCATATTCATACATCATATGCACATGGTGATGCAAAGGGCAACACCATGCATGCCAGCATGAATTTGTCCAACGTACCCACGGCCCCAAGGCATAAGCACGTCTGCCCTGACGTTATGTTGGCCTGCATATCATCCGCTAGTCATACATATTACATAAATGCCATAGTACCTGTCGAACTTTTCCCAGATGCTGCCATGTTAGGCAGTATGCTCCAACTATTGCCCGGCTTCCTCAGGTAGAATTCCGTGGGGTAGTTTTGATGCATACACATTGGCGATGCATCATACCAGAGCACGCTCATTGACTTCCAAATGGCTCCAGCCACGTTCATCTTTCATGCACCGATAGCTATGAAACGCCGGTCCGGTCGTACACGAGGTCAAACCTGGGCAGCCAGGCCAGCGGGCAGCGCGTTCCTTATGGCTATACCCCATCGATACGGTGATTCCCTATCCTTCTCTTTCATTTAAGAATGTTCGCAATTCCCAATTCGGCGCCCGGGTCCCGCCAGTCCCGCATGATCCCCCATGAGACGCCCTTCCAGAGCGCTTCAGATAGTTCGACAGCCGTCAAGTAGTCATCACATCTGGCAATGCATGCCGTGATGCAGGGAGCGAATCTGCGGCGGTGGGCGGCCCGAATTCGCTTGCGAATCCCAGCCACAGAACACTAAGACATGCCATGCTGCCCCCGGCGCCGCTGGAACGGCCTCTGGACGCAGCACTGGGCTGCTAATAGATACGCTCCGGCGCAAGATCCTCGAGACACCCGGTCACGCATGAGGGAACGCGGGGATGAGGGAGCCCATGACTGACCTTTCTGCGCCGGGCCAGGCTGGATCCACAGGCATGTGCGCCGGGCGACCCTTAGAGTGGCCGAAAAAGGCCGG
Source organism: Ostreobium quekettii (assembly GCA_905146915.1). NCBI lineage: Eukaryota > Viridiplantae > Chlorophyta > Ulvophyceae > Bryopsidales > Ostreobiaceae > Ostreobium > Ostreobium quekettii. Next base: position 28,859 of record CAJHUC010002646.1, on the reverse strand, counting down.
CGCGCTGTGTCATGCCATGTCCTTGGAAAACTGGCCAAAAGGCGCGCGTGCGCTGGCCACACGCCCCACACAACGTTGGGAGCGCAGTGTGCCGTTGCGGTTTGCAGTTTTACCACGACGAAGGGCACGCGGGCGCGGTGAGGCGGGAGGGGAGACCTTTGGCTTCCGACTGCGGCGAGTCTAGGAGATCGCGGTAAAGGCGCCTCTGACTTTGTGAGGGTGGGTTGATACGGGGACTGTACCGGGGACGCCGGGGGTCGAGGGGGTGCGCACAGCTGCTGCGTGTGCGTTAAGTGATGCGCCGTGCTGAGGCTGATAAGAGCGCCGGATGTCTGGGGGCTGCGCTTGCTCGTACGCAAGGGGCCAGGCCAGCAGAGCGACAAACCCGATTGGATGTTGATGTTGGAGCACAGTCTCACTCATTGCGAGGGCACGAAGGTGGCATGCGGCTCACTCTGAAAGGTCGCCGTTTCTCTCATCTTCGCCGCACAAACGGATTTTGAGCCTGAGTGGTCGTGGCGCGGTACTTTGGGGACGATTCGCACCGACGCCGCGGTGCCGATGAGGCATGGCCGCAAAACATCTGCTGCAGAATTCGTTGAGAACGGTACTGCGGAGTGCGAGGGCGCCAAGGCGGAGTGTCGCGCGTCGCTGTTCGCCAAGCTCTGTGTGCTGCCATCCTGCAGGGCGTGTCAAGCATGGACTTCATCAAGCTTCCTTGCCAGAGTGTGAGGCGTCCAGCGCGCACAAATGCTAACCCCCACGACAGGGCCAGGGCTGCCGGACACCGTTGCGGGTGAGTGGCGTCGTTATTGCCGGCCGAACGGGCGTTCGGCAGTTGCGCGGATTAAACGCGGGGCCGCGTTGGGCACATCGGATGGCCTCGCCTCGCATTCTTTCAACCCCGCATTCTAGATCCGATTCATCCTTGCCTCTTTATCTCGGAAGCAGTCGCTCTCGCAGCTCCAACGACACGCTTAGATTGGCGAGATAGTCACGCGGCCAGCAGCGACGCAGCCGTACGCTTCCACCCTCGGAAGGCGACTCAGTCAAGGTCCCGCGACGCGGACAAAGCGGTCGTCTAGCCAGGGAGACTGCGAGGGCGCTGATCGGGCCTCTGATACTACCCAGCAGTCGCAGCCCATCCTAGGAAATCGATTCCGCCTCGCAAACGCTGGCTTTCCAGCTCGCACACCGGATGGTAAGTGTCCAGGGCGTTCATTTTGACGGGCAATCCAAGTCTCACGCGTTCGCAACGGCCAGACAACTTTCGCATGGAATCGTTTCACTGCGCTGTGGCGCGAAGATTTGATCGAGGCGCGAGCGGGTGCACTCGCCAGCAGGGAGCAACGCCGTTCGCCTTCAGAGCGCCGGACTCTGCCCTGTGCGGTCGAAAGGACCATACAAGGACGCAGAGCCGTCACCCGAAACGCCGCTGGGAAGGTGATTGTGTCAACCACAGATTGCCGTTTGATAGCGGGAAGATGATCCAGGAAGATGCGGCTGTTGGGCCGCCAACCGTGCAAATATTACAGTTCTGGTCAATCAGTCAACCTTTATTGGACACGAGGGGAATTGCGCGAACGCAGCCAATCCTGTGCGGCGAGACGCGAGGCCGCATGCATATCGCGTGGGCGCGAGGGGCATGACATTCCTGGCAGTACTGCCACTAGTGGACAGTGTTCCAGACGCCCTAGTGACAATAGGCCGATGTTGAGTGCAGTACTTACAGAACGGAAAGCCTGGTGCTTTCGCCCTTCTAAGAGCAAATTGCCACAGCCGTGTTGTAGAATATGCCCAGATTTATTGTTTGGATATTATTTATTGTTTCGATTTGGCATGCGTTGCGTTTCAAATTGCCACCCAATGTTCCATCTACTGCGCAGATCGACTTCTATCATGTAGAGCCCTTAGAATGGTCCAATCATGACGATATCTACAAATCGTATCCATGTCTATTTGCGGGGATGGTATTGAAGCCTCTTTCTGATTGAGGCGAAACCAAGGCCTTTCCGTCAAAGAAATGTAATGGCTGGCGATACTTCCAGTCGCATTGTATCAATGCATGAGCGCTATGCTAAGTAGCATCTCTTGCCACTGGGTGCCAGGAATGTGGTGTAGAATATCGCCATCGTCATGGGGCCTTCAAGACTGCATGTATTGTCGCTGCCTCTAAAAGTCTAGCGGGCTTGTACAGTGTCAGACGGAACCAGCAAACAGACGCTGCATATAATCTGGAACGTTTGTAGGACATTCCTAGAAAGCTTTTCGAGAAACGGATACCCAGCGCCGCTGCGCACTAGCCTCTTTCAGCACATTGTCGCCCTGACTTTGAAACTTCTTTTGGAAATGAGCGCGGCTGGGCGGCCTCCACTATTCGCCTTGAAAACTACCCCTTGCTGTCCCGTCCCCAGCCCCCTTTTCTTGAGGTGTCATAATTGCTTTGCTGAATGGCGGCCTGGGCAGGTGTCTGGAAGCGTTTCGCTCAAATCCCAAAAGAACGTGAAAACCTTGTTTTGAATAGCGTGAACGCCACGGTCGACCCGTCCACCCCCAACCCCAATTCAGCGACGTGAGTTTGAACCGCTTAGCCTCGACCACATCCTGCCGCGTCGCGCATTCGCATCGGAAAGTCCCCACACTGCCGAACACGAAATCTGCGGTCACTTTGCGCCTCACTCGCTGCGGTGCGCTGCAAGAAGTGTTTTCCCATCCCTCCAACACCTGTGCCTCTGCAGTCACAAACACCCGCCAACGGACACCACCCTCCGCACAGCACTCATTGCTCTGGTGCGGTTTGTTGTCTGTCTAGGGCCCACTGCCCGTGGTGTTCGCATCCCCATTTTGCTCTCGCGTCCACGCCGGTGCGACCCATTCGATACGGACCGCGGGTGTTTGCCCCATGGCGTGTTCTGAGGGGCGAAACGGTATGAGAGGATCCGCGAACCGCCACAATAGTCGCTTCCGTTTGCTTCGAGGCCGTTTCTCTTTCGCGACGCGCTCCTTCGGGCCGACGTCGTTGCGTGCGCCTGCACATTCGTGCGCGTTGCCTTGCGAAATTACGGGAATGCCCACTCTTCAGCAGAAATCGCAACAGGGACGAAACGGGAAGGGACGGGAAGATGGCGGCGCCAAAGCAGGGACCGCTGGGCAACCCATGGAGTCTGGTCCTTTCAGCCCCCCTTTCTCTGACGTCCGCCCAACACGCACCTGCATTGACAAAAGTGTCCCCTCCAGGCCTTTTCCATCTTGATCTGCAACGAAGGCCTCGCGCTCCTGCCTGCCAGCTTGCTGTGTGCGTCTGGCCGCCGGGCGCGCTGCCCCGGGTAGCCGTGGGTCAGCGCGTGTGGACCCACGCTCGGGAATGGGGCGCGCTGGCTTGAAGTCACTGAACCTTGACATGGGACAAGGGGCGCCGACCTGGAAGGCGATTTGGTGACCTCCGAGGATGTGATGTACCCCGTCATACGGAGGGGCAAGGAGGCTTCATGGAGCTTGACAAATCGCGGGGTTCGAGTGATTCGGGAGCGCGCAAGGGGGCGATCCCCGCTCACAAGGGGCCAAAGTACAGGCCTTTCACAGTACATTTGTTTGGCCCCTTTGCGAGAGGTGCTTCAGTGCGTTGCAGCGGCGCTCTGCGTTGCGGTGTCGTCTTCATTAGCAGGGCTGGTGGACGCCGGTCCAGAAAATTACCTGACACTAGGGGCGCGTGGGAGGTTGGGTGCAGGGACCATCCGCCCGATGAGCGGGGTGTGAGAGGGGCCCAAGCGTCACAGTTAGAAAATGCCACGCTTGCGATGCCATTCGATAGTCACTGATGCCACGGCAGTGATTGCGATGGCATCAATTGTTGAAATTGTCATCGCACAAATGCTGTTTCTCGGTAGTTCGTGAAGCCACCGGCTTCCTGTACAGCGTAGACGTTTCGTCAAGGAGGCAGGCCCTTTCATGGTGCAATGTTTCCAGCAAGGACATCACGTCCGCCAGGGGGAAAATCCCCAAACGCTGAGATTCTAGAAAATGTTCGAGGCTGTTGGCACCTGACCGTGGTTTGGGCAACAGAAATGTACCAACCTTAGCTTACGATTCGCTACCCAACGACAACTCGCTTGTCAGCACAGCTGTCGCCAGGCCTTCGATTACGGGCAGTTTCAGGCGAAATAAAATGCTGCACGGGGAACTTCAGAGGAAGTAGAATGGCTGCCAATATCCGCATTTCGGTGAATTAACGATGGTCAGCCATGAAACAGTCAGGCTGGTTGTCCAGCGCCAGCGGGGAAAGGACCAGGCGTATGAACCGTTGCTGGTGTGGCACACACCTATTACCCAATATTGACGCTACAATCCACGACCGTTTCTGGATACAGATAAGTGAGTACTTCTGCATCAGGACCGCAGTGGCTTGAATGCTGTGGCCATTTTCTTCCTTCGAAGCTCTTTGTGGCTTGTTCCAGATGCGTGCTCAGTTGGGTCCAGGAAAGCAGCCAGGACTGGGACAGAATGACAGAAGATAATTGACTGCATTTTGCCCACTTGACACATGCCTTTGTGTTCGGTCACAAACGCATATCATATACGGTATATGATACAAATACCTGTTGCCTTGGCAGCAGTAGGGTCTGCCGTGGTGCATTGGTACAACACACCACGTTCTCTCCCGCAAAGTGATGACATGGCAAGATTCCGAATGTGCTTTGCTCTTAGCATTATCCCGATCCGCTAAAGAAACCGTTGCGATATGGCGATCTCGGTAGGTGTGAGAGGGCTGGCCTGCCGGTGGGTGCAATGGAAGGGCCTGCACGTCAAACAATTCTGGGCCTGCAGACCTGTGTAGGCTAACAAAATGCCATTTTCGATGCAGAAAAAGTAAAGCGGGGGGTTGCTGTCAAATTTGTCGCCGGCGCTTCTGGCTGGCGAGTCTTTGTGCCTTCTTGCTGCTTATACCTGCAGACTGCGGTAAGCTGCTCGGACACCAGTGGGATATTCTTTCAACATCTGTACAAAAGGACTCCCCCGCTCCATGTGCTGCTTGTTTTCTGGGAATCGCAGTGCTAACTTGCGTTGGACTGCGGGCTCATTCGGCTGTCTTTTGTGCGTGCATGGCACCGTCTTAAACAACACGGGAATGGCTCTGTTGAAGAATCTCTGCCCGGTGCCATATTCCCGTTGGCTTTGTTGCTCATGCTGTCAAGCCAGACAGCACGGAATCGGGAAGAGGAACTGAGAAATATGTGTTGTTGCGGCTCTCCGGCGCAGGAGGCGGTCTGCGTCCACTGACCGGAGGGCAATACGGCGCAGATACGGAGCCGCCGTTGCTGGACGACTTGGCGGAGGACCAGGTCGAGCAGGCATGCAATTACAGCACAGGACGAGCACTGCATTATCTGGATTCGATATAACTACTCGGGACATATTCCTGTTGTCTGAACACGTCACCGCTCCCCCGCGGCCCCCACCCTTGCTTTGCTGTTGTATGATGTCATCCATGGATATTGTCGAATATCAAATGCGGCAATGGTCTCGGAGAGTTGACACTAAAGGTGGGGCGGGATTAAGTTCCGGGCTTGGCTTCCCTTTGAGGCTAAGCCTCTATTTCAGAAGTATTTCAGAATATTCAGAAAAGCGACTTCCCTTTGGTACCCATGTTTTAGTTCTAGAATGGCAAGCCCTCGTAACTTTCACTACACGAAAAATAAAGGGTATCAAGCAAGGCACTAGGCTGATCGTCGATTTGTACTAAATTTTCCCTTGATTTCTACTAGGTCAAATCTTCATGCAGCTGGACTAGATGGAATTTCAATTTTGACCATATTTTCCTTCCAAAGAGCGTGGGGTAGTTAAGAAACGCAGTTTGGCCTGGAGCTCGTTTCAACGCCCATATTGATTCATCTTTGTCTGTTTCTATTTTGATCGCCTTTGCCGCCAGTGGCAAGCAAGAAAAATTTTCCAAAACAAAACACCTGGTCACAAGCTGATCACGCATCGGAATAAGTTGATAATTGGTTGATGCCGATTGGAGCAGAGTGCTCTGCATTCGAACACCATTGTGGCGGCAGCCACTCAATTTGGGGCCTCTTTGTGATGTCACAGGCATTTTGGCCACAGCCACAAAGCAAAACACCACCTAATACGTTAATCGGCGATGTCCATCGCCGCAGATGTCGTCGTACAGCAACGCGCCCACCGCGATCAGCGAGCAATGAACGTTGCTATAAAATGGCACTTCCTTGAATGGGACCTTTGCTGACTGTCCCCCTCATTGTGGCTGCGCCGCAGGAAGCCCGCAAATTGGGTGCAATGGACCAGCCTAGTTACTTCATGCACTTCTGGGACAGGATATTGCGCACATGGGGCATGTGCAGAGGCCTCCTCTTTCGGGGAAACCATGTCCTGACGGCACTCGATTGCATTGCCAACATGGGACTGGACATTGTCGCCGAGTCTAATGGCAACGCCCTTGCGTCTGACCTGACGGTACGATGTTCATTGTTTCTTTGGAATCGTGGGTGTCTGTGCACGCCTGCCTGTGTGCCTCCGTGTGGGCTTTCAAATTCCAAGGCAGCTTGTTCATTCGCGGTACTAGTGTTGCTACTTGGAGGCGCAACACTAAATTGATGAATGTCTCCTCAACAAATCTGAATCAATAATAGTGAATATTTAACAACAGCAGAAGTGGCAATGATGCAATAATGATTCCAAGAGTACAGTACATGCAAAAATTGTGGTGACAATAACAGTGGTATTAATATTGGTATTCTTAACATTAAAAACAATAATACTATTGTTATTTCTATTGCCATAAATAATAATAAGAACTAAAGCAATGGCAGTGATGGTGATCGACGGTGCTAAGCGCTCTCGACTATATTCACTTCCTGCAATGTCCTAAAGTTCCTCTCTGTGGATTCCATTCTTTCTGGACCATTTGGGCCCAGGCTGTTGTACAAGAACAAACCACTGAAGGTGTTTTATATGTCCCCCTATTCGACTGGCAACATTTCTGCATTCCAAGTGAGGAATCCATATTGGCAAATGCGAGAATCTAAGTCATCATAGATTCCTTGGTCTACGGTCGACGGAATACAAGCGACAAATATGCGACTGTTGTTGCTTCCGAATCACGTTCTTCCTAAATTCGTTTTGACGCTATCTTTGGTCTCTCAGGGACTCCCTATCGGGTGGCCAGTGTTCGAACGCGGTCAGTTAGGACTTGGCGCTGATGGCCAGGCCCTCGTTGTCGCGACAATTCCAGGGCACAACTTTGAAGACACTCCAGTACTTGCCGCCAATATGCCGGGACATGGCGTGAGGCCGCACCAGAGATTGCTCGGCTACGACATGCGAGAGCATTTCCCTGCTGTACCGCTTCTGGCGGTGAATTATACGGCGTGCCAAGGGCCCGGCTTGGTGGGAGAAAGCGGCTTCTGTGCTCTCCTGCCACCTGGGGGGACCATGCCAGGTGTGATGGCGACGCAGAGTCATCCTTGGCAAACAGGTCATTTTACGACACCTTACTTTCTAACGTTTACCTTGTCATAGCAGCCATTTTGAAGCAGGGTGGATACAGGGCTCTCATGTTGCGAAGATGTAACAATGGGACGGCAGATTTGCAGAGATTACTTGAGTGGTCAAAACAGCGATGCATTGACAATGATGAGTCAATTCTGCAGCTGTTTATATTGGGCAATTTGGACTCTCTCCAAGCTCGTAAAATCCTCGCCATAGGAATCTAAGAATCATGTTGGAGCTCATGGAGGCTTTTTGGAATCTTCTGGGCAGCACTGATGTTATTTGGACGCTTTGGGTCGCTGAAAATTTTCCAATGGCAACATGGAAATGGTCAAATTGCGACCCATTATCTGTTTCTTCTTGCTGCGCTGTGCCTCAAATATTCTGAGCATTGCTGTTTGTTCCTTCCCACGTCTTTCAGTGCATTGAAATCACTCATCACGCTCACAATCCCCAGCGTGCCTTCTGCCTTCCATATGCTACCGCTGGGGTTGTGCCATTGCGTTGACCTTGCGTTGCGATTGTTGCGACTGGCAGGGGACATTCCGCTCATGCTGGTTTTCGACGAGGAGAGCGTCAGGACGGGGGCGCTGGCGACGCACCTCCTCGTCGGAGCATGTTTGCGCGTCAAAATTTCTTCTGATGCCACCATTCCTGAAGGGCGCTACAAAGGTTGGATGGCCATCTCTTGCCTTCCGATCGACAAGTTATCGGAATGGTTGGAAGAGGTTACACGGCCTGTGGCACGCAACAAGCCCCCCCCCCCAGGTGCGTCTCGCCCTCGTTGGCGCGCGACAACTCGTCGAGTGTTTCACTGGCTAGCCGCCGTGATGGCTGATGTGTTGGTGGGTGGATTAATGACGTCTATTTTGAAGCTGATGGATGTGGATTCGACCTGGTCTGACTCGGCTCGCGATATCACGCAGTCTCGGTGATCGAGCGAATGCAGCCAAATGCGTGACTTTGGATGGCTCGCTATCTGCCATGGTAACATTTACCACTGCGCGCAAAAACAACGCTTTTGAAGCAAATGAAGCACACATACAATTATCTCAGGGGGCGCCAAACGTCACGTATTGAGCACAAATGAAAGTAGCCTGTTGAATTGATACTCCCTCTGTTCTATATCACTGTTTTCAATGATTTTCGAGCCTCTTTTCTCCATTTAATAAACTCCGCTTTAAAATGAAACTCTGTTTAAAGATGTGCCCATGGGTTTGGAGTATGCGGTCAAAATCATGTCAGTCAGTTGAATATTGCGTGTTTTGCAGTTCTTTACCTAATGACGTCACAATTCACTCAGAAACTAAAAAAATACGTCTCGACCAACTTAAAGAGATTGTAGCTGACTATATTTTTTGAAATTGGTTGTTGAATGGTTGGCGACCAATCATTCCGATTCTGGCGTGCTTTTATCTTAAGGGGGCCTTTTTGCCCAACGAATTCATCTTCAAAATGGAGGAAATTGTTATGGACAGAAGAAGCAGAGTTGTTGCCTTGTTGCTTGGTATTTTAGCAGCAGGTGCATGTAAGCAATGATCATTTGGAATTCTTGAAAGCGTGGTTCTACCTTTTGCTGTTGTTGTATTTTGTGCAATGCACAGACTAATAGGGGTGGTGACTATCGAATGAAACCGAAGTGTTGTGAATGATCAGATTGAAAAGAACTTGGAAGCTATACTAATCACACACATACCCATTGCGGGTCTCAAAGGATACCGTTTTATTACTAGAGTGAAAAAATGCTACTGAATCAGCAGTGTGCATGCAGTGTGGGATCTGGTACCAGGAAAACAAGTGAATGCATTTGTGAGGTAACGTGCATTATTGCCCACAGCAACTGTGTACACAGCAAATTTGGATTTTGAAGCGCCGAAAATATCTCTTGGTTGAGACTTTCGAGATAGCGACGTACAGCTCCTATTTTAAGTAATAGAGGGCATCGCGTACTTCATACTTGCCGATCGCAAGCCTGCAAAAAGCTTGAAAATTTGAAACACGCCGGCAATTCGAGTCCACCTAGGGGAACAACACACTGTGTTTTCCTATTGATTTTGCGAAATGTCCTCACAGCGCAGTGCTACCATGTTTTTCCCTTATATGGAATCAACATCTCAGTACAAATGAATTCTCATAACTTTACAGTCAATGGAGGATGGTCAACATGCCATGTCGGATCTTTTATCCACTCACTAAACGCACGCGCTCTGATCGACGTCCTCTGTCCGATTGCAGGAGTCGAGGACTACTTGAAGACAACCGTGGCACTGACGGCGATTTGGCTGGCCCTGGAGGTCCTCAAGCGGATTGCAGCGTTTCTCGTGTTTGCTGCATATGATCACCTGGCCCTGGACAGCTGTAAGAAGCATCTTGACTGGCACCTTGATGAAATGACTTCCGATGAAGCGCCATTCAATGCAAAATTTTCCTGTATTGCTGCCCCAGCATGCAATTCACAACGCCTTTCCGCTGCACATATGCCCGCCTCACCACCCCCCGCCCTCCGCCCCTCCATCTCCACTTTCTCCCCTCCTGGAGAGTTTGTTTTGTTGAAGTCCATTTGACTTAGGTGGTTCCAACCTTCATTGAATGCACGTCTGGCATTTGAATTTCTACAGAGCTTCAGCTCAAGTAGGAATCGTTTTGTTGATATTGATGCACGTTCATTATTGCCGCTTCACATGCTGCTGATCTGCATTGCATTGTAGCCGCACTGCTCAGCCGTTGCATGGATTTGGAAGAGCCATACAGATGTCTTTGGGAGTTTTAATCGGCTCGAGGGCGAGCACCCCCTGGATTGGCCATGCTCGCTGATATGCCGGGCGCATTAGCCACGCCTGTTGAAGCCTAAACACACCGCTAGCAAATTCGCGTTCAGGTCCCGGTCCCCGAGTATTCTGTTTTGATATTGACATGACCTGTATTCACCAGCATTGCAAGCAAATGTCCTTCTGGTTGCCATGCAGATGTCTTGCGGAATTGAGAGCAGTGCAAGAAGTGGCCCCCAGAGCCAATTCAATTCTGAGGATGATCGGAAATCGCCAACAGATGACAAGGTCTCCGACATGAGTCATGTGAAAGACTCTCGTCCACTTTGAACGGAACGTGATGGCCCCATTCCCGCATACAAAGAATACGGAGATAAACCGATTGGAATTACCCATTTTCCTTCCTGAGATTTTCCGAAGTTTTTGCTGGACGCTCACAGCAGTTTTTCTGGGTCAGGGTTTCCAACGAGAGTCAGTGTTGTGGCTTCTCGTTTAGTGCATCAATGAGCAGTGCGGGACACTTTCTGCTGCTTTTTGAGTTGAAAGGGAAATTTGTCTGTGATTTAACGCCGCTGTTGTCTGTTGGCCGACGTGGGTTTGTGATTATGAATGTATCGCATGCGACAGGGAAAAAAAAACTGTCGGTGTGAACATTTGTGAAAAAGTGACAATTTTCACTTGATAAGTCTGGATCCGTTCGACTCGAGCTTCAGAACCAAATGCTGATATCGAGCTCCAGAGTACGTGCGTTCCAGAAGTAGCAGAGAGTAAATTCGAAATGGCGCCGTGGGCATAAAGGCATTGAGAGTGGATTGGAAGGATCATTGCTGTTTCAACGGTCTGAAAATATGCGCGACACTATATAGCAATATATACTGGTTATAGGAATCCAACGAGTACAACTTCGAGCTCCATCCCAACGACAAAATCTGTTATTAACTTAAGGAAAAGCCCTCTTCGCCTGTGCTCACATGAAGACTGGAAATGCTTGCTCACTGACACTCGCACTTGCTTCTTATGAGTCCCGTGCTTTAGAAACTCTTGTTTGGCTTTACGAAAAAAATCCGTTGCCACAGTCAAACCATTAAATGATGATGAAATGTATTTTATGATTAATTGGCCAGCGCCCCTACCCAGCAGCACCCTGTTCTGGGCGCGTCAAGGTGGGGCATTGTATAGATACCCCCACTGTTTTTTTAGGGGGCGACAGTAATGCGATGAAACGGAGGCAGTATTGATATGACACAGTGCTTCCCTTAGCTTTCCTTCGGTTGCCGACTTCTCATCCTGCGGAATATGATTCATCCATAGCAGCCAGTTTCAGCGTCACGGATCCCACATTTCATTATGTGCAGCACCCTTTCGCAGTAATTTCTGCTGCTCTCTAATTCAGGAACCTAAGAGCGGCACCACAGCGTTTGTGGGCGCAAGGAGGGTTTACCCGCCAGTTCTGGGCCGCGTGACGGAAAATTCAAGCACAGCGTGGTTGTGCAACAGACCACAAAAATGCCACGGATCCGTCTTGCTTGAAGAATTCTGTCCTCCGTTTTCGGTATCTCCCACCCCTTTGGTTCTTTCTGGCCGCTGGCCAGGATTCTGACCATTTTCTGTTCTTGTGTGTTTGTGCTCACCAACCATTTGCAGATAGTCAATGCACCATCTGCAACCACATAGGGTTGCAAATGAAGTAGGAAAGAGGGCAAAGAGCAGCTGATGTCATGATGTTCAAACAGTCTTATGGAGTGACGCCATGGACAAAATTCTGTCAAAGCTGTCTTCGCCACAAACCTGGACAAACATCCTGGGAGCAAGTCCCTGTGAAGATGCAACCGCCTGGGATCGCAATTGTCGCCTGCCTGAGCACTGTTTACTGGTAGCACGACGAGTTTTGACATGCTTAACAGCAAAGCGGCCTCCATTGGCGCAACAACACAGCCATGTGACCATTCCCGCAATGTTCGTTTGATGAAGCGTTGAACCCAAATTGAACTGAAACAAACGAATGGTGCTCCTGACGAGTGGCAGCACAGGCCCGTGCTGTGGAGCTTTGCCAGCCGACTAGTGCTGGGCGGTGACTCCAAACCTGGCAGCCTTTGAAGGCGCCGAGGCTCCACCTCCCTGTCAGCCCCTAAGAAACTTGCCCATCTGGAAGCGCAGCGCAACGATGGCCCCTGTCATTCAAGTTCACACTTGGCAGCCATGGCGGAGGAAAATGCCAGCTGCAAGCGACCCACTTGCGGCGAGACATATCATTGGAACGGATTGACGTTGTAACCCTCGCCGCGCTCTCCTAGGTGCTATTGGTGGTCGAGTGTTCTGGGCGGGTTGGCGGCGCCGTTCGCTCGAACGAACTTGTCGGCGCGGATGCGGACAGTGTGACCTGCACGATGGGCTCCACTTCCTGAATGCCAGCCGGTCGGATTTGTGTGAGAGGTGCCGACCATGGCTTTTTCGCCGATGAGGCAGAGACGCTGGGCAGGCAACCTGGCACCGCAACTGGAGGGCCAGAGGGCAAGTAAGCCACGGCTCAGCATCCCTGGTCCGTTACTGGTGCAGCCAGATGTTCTCATATCAGTGTGTGGAGTATGGAAAAGAGTCTCAACCAGAGCGGTTGTCTAGGAAGGGGCGCTCATTATCTGGCATTTTTTTTTGCTAGGAGAAGCCAATGACTGATGTTCTTCACCCGGGAGGGCAGCTGAGCTAAAAAGGGCAGGTGGTAATCGGGGCAAGTTCAACGAAGAAGGCAACTAGCAGGGAAATGTGGCAGAGAGGTTGGAGGCTGGAGGTGTTATCTGTGCTGGGGTGCAGGCTTCATTTCTTTCCGCATACATGTCCTTTGCAGGTGGGCGAGCTGTCAGCCTGATCAACGCAAGATTGGAATACGTTCTCCAACGGCCCTGGGTCACATGCTCGGCTGGCTGACAGGTCGACAGGTGCGAGCCTGGACTACTGTGTAGGTGTCTTTAAGCTGGCACAAGCTGGGCAGGGAAGAGTCCGCAGAGCTTCTGCAAACACGAGATTGGGAGGTGTGTGCAGCAACACACAGACTGCTTTGTGGTCATTCATGAGCTTGAGGCTTAGGGGTAACGTCAGATTAATGCCATAGTTTCCAGCAGTGCGTCGTCATCGTTGGTCAGACAACTTGTTGTGGAAGAGATGCCAGAACTAATTTCAGTGGACATCACAGAAATGGAATCAGCGTCTCAGTGTTGGTCATTGTCAATATGGAACAAAGAAGTCACAAAGCGATGAAAGCACGAGGTGCATGGAAATGATATTCCCTTCATAGAAAGTTCTCAAAGGGGGGGGGGAAGCAATGTTATGCCTTCTGCAATTGGCTTTCCTAGGAGGAAACTACAAGATTGTGGCCATCCATCAGCCAATGTCCTGCCAATTTTTGCAGGTTGTTGCTTTATAAGCAAGGTTTCCTGAACACAACACCACCCTGAATGGCAAAAGCAGGGAGCAGCCTTCTGTCAGGAGCAGCCTGATCACGAAAACTTCTTCATTTTACGTTTGTTTTCTCCATCATTACTTGAACATAGGGCTTCATGTATATCACTTCATACAGCTGCTGCCCACTTTCAGTGCTTTGGGAGATTTGGCCATGAAATGAACAAACTGATTTGGGGTAGAAAATACGCTTGTGAACAAGCGCCCAAAAGCCTGCATCAGTTCAAAGGACAGTGATTTGGTTCGATAGAACAAATTTATCAATATGGATGCCTCCTACATCAGTCTGGGATGTAAGGAGAGCCGATCACTGGGAAGCGACTGACCACTGGCAGTGATCTGCCTTGGAACGGGGTGTGCATAATCCTAACAAACAGTTGCCACATAGTTTGACAGTGGGCATATTTAACTGTGGTGCCTGCATTTTCGCCAATCTTTTCAAAATCTTACAGGGGACTTATTGTGAAGAATGTGTTGGTGCTTGGCACATTCTGCATTGTTGCATTGCAGGTGCTCCAAACATGGCATCACAGCAAGAATCCCCCGGAATCATCGTTGCAGTGACTGCAATGCTGCGAAGATCAAGATCATGCTTTGATTTCATAAACGAAACCTCTAAGCGAGCAAGGCAGAGGACCTTGTGCTCTATGGTCTCTGGGCATGGCGCACTTGCCCACTGCCTGCCCCTGTGCATTTGTTGACAATTCTGGGCCATTTGCACAGGCACACAAGTTTGCTGGAGGGTACTTCATTTGGTCGCTTCGTATACAACTGATTTTGGCATGTGCATTGTGTTAATAATGCAGTGCACTCAAAACTTGAGCTCAAAAGTAGTCACATGCATTGGAGACTGGCCCCCAAGGCTCCAGTCGACTGGCGCTGTTTGCTGGCGGCATGCTGCCAGGAAATGTGCCACTGGTGCAGTATTTTAGGAACATTATTTTTTGCCCCAATGTTTCTTCCAATGTCTGGCTCCTCAGCGCCTGGTGGTTAAGTCCCAAGGCATGGGATGCGTGAACTGGGACAGGGATTCCATCCAGGCTATCTTGGAGAGCCCTGGGAGCCTGAAAACGACACGAGATAGCAAAGACAGGGCGCCCAGGGCTTCTACCAGTGTTAGGATTAGATCAATTTAACTAGATCCTATTTCGCTATACTTTGTGCTGTTTCTTGACATGCTCACGCAAATAAGGTGCAATCCGATGCACATTGTGAACTGCAATGTGTGCAGAAGTCTGTTCGTCTTTGCGCAAGAAGTGCATGTGGAATGTGTCAGGTTCACAGGGTGTTCTTCTTGCGTGAAAGCGCGAGCTTGCAATGCCTCCAAGCCCTTCCTCTCCTGATCGAGACGCCCTGGGAGGGCGTCCTCAATGAAACATGTGGAAAGCGGCTGAACTACGAGCAGCACCGGGCTGCCGGGATGTCAGCAGGATCGGATCTGAAAACACATGGACGCCAAGGTGCCACGGCGGCCCTCCTATCTGCCAAAGCCCACTGCCACCTCATGAGCCCCTACAAAGGGCACGCAGACGTCCACCCCTTGCCCAGAGAACGAACCCAGCCACGGTTCCCAATTCGCCCCCAGCGTTGCCATCCGGGGACAGCCCACCCAAATCTTGAAGCTTCCCGCTGTCCTGGGCATCCCCGCTTCTCGCTCCAAAGCCAAGAGGTGAGGCCAATGCATTCCTCCCGGCCCTTCCCAGGTTTCCAAGTCGGAAACGGCAATCTCCGCGGCGTGTCTTTACTTGCTCATCGCGAACAGTTCCGCCAAACGCTGACGAGGGTGATTCCATGGAAGGCGGGCACAGCGGCACTGTAGCTCCCTCCGCCTCGGGCTGGGCACAGGCGCTCGAGGTAGTGCGGAAGCAGGATCGATTCCCCAGGCACTGCCTGAGGTCATGTTGGTCTCTGAAGGCGGGGCCCCGGGGCGCATCTGACGCCTAAGAGCCCCGGGCCGATGCGTGGTCGAGCATCGGACAACGCGTGTTGAACATCTGGTGCTCGACGTGGTGTGCGGAACGAGGCTAGGAACATCCACAACGTCTTTCGGAGCACGTGTGGATCGCGCCGTGGTGAAGCGCATCGTGCGCCCGCGCATTTCACCCGCTCCTCGGGTCCCGGAACCTGTCTCATCGCACGATCGGGGCAGCCCCACGCCCAAGCCGGTGACCTACGCCCGCTGGTTCCCGAGTAACTTCTGTCCCCGATGCGACTGCCCCGCTCCAACGACCTGATATTTAGCGTTCAGCAGCGACGTCTGCCCTCATGTTCTGAAAAGCCGCCGTGAATTGAGCGGCCCGCTGCTGAGGCAGCGCCTCAACCATTGACAACGCTGTCGCTAACGCCTGCCCAATTGACAGCGGGCTGGTTTGAGCCCCCATTCGCGCAGTACAGTGGACCTACCCCAAGAAAAATGGCTCTCTTGACCCCGCGGGCGGCGCCCAGATTGAATTGTAACGCAGGTACTGGGCAGTACACGCCTGAGCCCTGTGAGACGGGGTCATGGCTGGTGACTCACAGCTGCGGAATCCTCAGATAAGCAATGACCAGTACAGTATCAGTTTGATAACCGGGGTGTCGGTTTAGTGCGAAGGGTACCAAATCGACATCGTGTGGCTCCTGACTAGTTACCAAGTGGCTGCGGAGCTTTTTGTAATTCGAACGTATCAATCGAAATGCTTACCCAGGGAAGTCGCTTGCAGGCCGTGAGATTAAAGCCACGACCAAAGCTGCAATAATCCAGCGCGGGTGTCTGATCGTACAATCAATTCCGTAGAGTATCGTTTGGGCCCTGCCCCGTCCCACCGCTTGCCCTTGGAGAGCCTTGGCCTCCAGGACGCTCAAGAAAGGCATCCCAAGGTGCTCAATCCACGGCGCCCACCCTGTCGGCGTCTGTCGGCGTCTGATCTGGATTCGCTGTGAATGCGCGTGGGCTGGTTGTCGACAGAGCTAGCCAGCTCACCCCGCCAGTTGATGGGTCGGCCAAGGGCCAGCGTTGGAACGTTTGCCAGCCCATGAACGCCAACGCGAGGAACAACGGGGGGCAGGGCCGTACGGCGCGCTCCTCGGCAATCTGGGAACGCGCGCATGCATCTCCACTCCGGATACCTTGCCCTGGGCGGGTTCGATAACAGCCACGGGCTCGACAACGGCCATGGCTCCCCATGGGATGCGCAGCATCCCGTCGTTTACTGCTCCTGGCAAGGTGCATATCACACAAGAGGCCATCAGAGGGTGCAACTGAGCACTTCCGCAGCGTATCTATGGACATAGTGTTGAAATCTCCTATCTCCCACAGACATAGACACAGCAATCCATGTGTACCGGTCGGCAGCCTTGGGCCCCACAAGATGAAAGCATCGTCTTGGAGGCCAAGGGAACCAGCAGAAAAGCCGTTGTGAACAGCTTTCAAGGCCTGGGTTCAGCTGTGAATCTCATTTCATTGGTTTCCTGGGTGAAGGCAGGCTGGTTGGGGCAAATGCCCAAGATTTCCAGAGCCTGGTATTCACTCTGGAACCCCTTGCAAAGCCATGTCAGATGAAACTGATGTCGACCTTATCCCTCCTTTTGAAAATGCACTTGACTCTGGCTGCAGGGTCCTGGCAAAGCCATCCAGCTGGCAGTTACCGGGGGGAGGGGGGGGGCGAGAATGAGGGTCAGTGCTTTAGTGATGGCACAATAGTTGCCACCCTTGACTGCAGTGCTGTGCAATTCTTGTTTTTCATCTTTATGGCAACTGGCACATACTGATGTGATGCTAGCCAAGGCTGGGTTCTGTTATTTTAATTGACAAGACAGTGACCATCGCACTTCACAATGCTGCAGTAAGTCCATGGCTGCAATGCAAATGCAGAATACATACTTGTTTACACTCAGAATGGGGTATTTAGATAGATGAGATGTTGATGTTGCCTCCAGGTCCTGCCACAAGAAGAGACAATGCCGTCAGGAGCCACAGCAAAGAACCCAAAGGACAGGCAGGCCAGGTATTGGATGGCTACAATTCGCAATACCAGCACCATCAAAAGAGAGTGCATAGAGCGCCATTGTGAATATGAACCAAATATCAGATTCTATTTTTGCCCGTGAATAGGAGATAGGTTCCTGATACGTTTTTAATGGTGGGAATAATGTGCCATTTCATTGTCATTGTGAGCAGTGGATTCAGGTTACCTACTCTGAACAGAAGAAAATTTTGCTGCTTGTTGCAGTCTGGATTCCTAAAGTTAGAAGATTCCCTACCCCATCCCCTTCCACCTCTTCCACCAGTTTCCCACCCCCTTCCTCCCTTGGGGAATGGCATATCTCCAGCGATTTGTACATGTGTAGCTTCTAGCAACCTTATCACTGTCCATGGGACCATCATAGCAATTAAGACTCCCTGCCCTCCTGTCGCCATTCAGCATTCTGTTGACCTCGTTTGCAAGCCTCTGGCACAAAATCTTTAGAGAAACAATGGCAGTTTTTTGCTGCCTGTATGACTGCAATGCCACCTACTCAACAGAGGTTTTGCCAGTTGTTGGAGTCAGGAAGGGGAGGCTACGGCCATATGCTTGGACATATTGTTCAGGCTTTCCACCCCATTTCAGGCACTTTTCCCATATGCTGGGCACCTTCATGCCTTGGATATATTCCACCAGAACAATGTACATATCTCTATTCATGATGTGACAAGGGTGAGTTCTGGCAGCAGGGCAGGAATAGCATGAAAGTGCTTATCAGGGTGTGAAAGAAGTGCTATAGAATGCATTAGAATGCTGATTATGGCAGGTTGTCATTTTGTTATACTTCTTTATTAGCTTGGAAATCAGTGCATGCATTGCATAGTTCCTTTGAGAGTTTTGCTCTGTCCTGGACTCACCAAAGTTCATATTTTAGTGAAGTATACCACATGACAGTGCAATACATACGTGTGTAGCAGTTCCTCGTATTAGGAAATTGATTTCACACCAAATGCATACAAAGCATTGACACACTAATAGTATGAAATAGTTCTTCTGTCACACAACAGATGTACCTTGTACATTGTTGTAATGTTGTTCATGTATGTGAAGTCAACTGCTCATAATAATTTGATGCTTAGATGGACTAACTGCCAAGCCCTCAAGAGTAACCTTTGGCCTCTTTCTGCATCATATTATACTTGGCTTGGCATGACCTCATAACTTCCTGTTGGGTCAATGGCCTTCAAGTGCACAGCACCTGTGAATGCTTCTGTGCCTCAGAGGAGGAGAACAGAAAAAACTTAGTTGCAACCAACCAGCAGGGCACAGATTAGAACATGGAAATTGGTTGCCAGGTGCACTCCAAAACTCACAGTTGTGCTGCTTTGCAATGACCTCCTGGATTTGTACCACATCTGCTACCCCTTACCTTTCCCCAACTATTGTTGCATTTCCTGTCCACCTTTGAGGAACACAGCTGAACATATTTATGGCTGCTAAGGCAGCAGATTCCATCTGAGAAGCACTTTGCAGCCCATCTTGGAACATTCTCCTCCCCTCTTTCCTGAAATTGATGGCCAGGGTGCCACTTTTGCATTTCCTATCAGCATCCTCACATGGGTTTTGAGTGTTCATGCCCTATACATTGCCAACATGCATTCTCAAACATTGTCAGCTTCAAAATCTGCCTTCAATGATAAAGAACCCAGAAATTTCAACTTTTGGATTCTGTAGATGCTGTGATTTTCTTACATCTCAGAGAATGATGGTCTGAATCATCAATGGGGACAACTTGTGTGGCATGTTTGGACTTTTCCCTGCAAAGGGGTCTTTTTCATCCCTTTTGCTTGCTTGCAAGTTTGCAATAAGTGCTGAAAACCACCTGGATGTCTACGTGGCTCCAGACAATTATCCCTTGGTGGCTATTGCATTACCCATTGACCCCATGCGCATGTGTGCAACCGTTAATTAGGCCTCTTGAATACTTATTTTCTACTCCGTGTCTGCATAGGATGAGTCCATTGACCCTCAAACAGATGGGCATTGAAAGTTTGGACCTGCATCCATGGTGTGCCAGCTTGAAGAAGCCCACCTTGAGATCATAAGTCTGGGGAACATTAGGACGTCCATGAAATTGGCCCCCTTCTGACCAGAGTCCTTGCAGATTCAATGCACTACCAAAGGCTTGGTTCCAGGAAGTCAGATCTGATATTCTGGCAATGTCCTTCACACTCACAATGTCAAGTGTGAGTTAATTTCCACAGGCATCTGGTCAAATATGTTAACAGTTATACTGGTGTGGCACCATAGACAACATTTCCATGGGATGGTCAAAATGCTTTGGTTGATGGATAATTCAAGTCTGAAGTGCTTGTGTGTTCCTCTACCACAGATTTCCCACCGTGGTCGAGCACCATTACCCAGGTCCACAGATGCCTGTCATTGCACGTTTCCTTTGGGTTGTCTCCCAGTGGTTTGTCCTCTTCCTACTGGCCATGCTGCAATTGACGGAGTCTTCAACAGCCGGTGAGACACTGCCATATCTGCACTTACTACCTATGCCTTCAATTGCCCCTAAGATGGATGGAACCCTGTTGACCTTGACCTTGAACATGGGAACCATACGTAAAATTGAGTGGAGCATGGATGGACTTTTATGGGCTTTTCTCTGGCTGCTGGGTGACGGGCAGAAATACTTCAGTACGGACAGACAACAGCTGCAGAAAAAGCACCTGTCAATTTAACCAAATGAGCTGGAATGCATGGGTGAAGACACTAGCAGTTTGATATCTCACCTTAATAAGTATTGTTGGGTTGACCAAAAGCTCTCACGTGCTCACACACAGTCACTCCCAGGCATGGGAAGCAAGGCCGCAACCAGGTGCATCACAGGATGAGTGTATTGGCTAAATACCAATCACTGCAGTAATGTCCAATTTCCCATCTCCATTGTCCCTATGTATGTTCACCATAACACCAAGTTCACCATATTTGCTTTCCACCATAAAAGTACACCATATATCATATACTTCCTCCATCCCATATTAAATGTCCTCTATGATTTTGATACATTACTTTCCAATCTGAAGTTCTCGCTTTTTCAATTAATTTTGTCCAAAGTTGTGCTTACATTTTTGAAATGTGAGGTCAAAATTTCATGTCAATCCATTAAGTATTGAAGATTTGGCAGAACTTTCTAGTAAGAGTCTTGTAGCCAGAAACCCACCAGCTTTTCAATGATTCCAAGAAAATGGCGGTTTTCACTATTTTGAGGAGCACGCTTTCATAGCGGCAAAACAGAGCCACCCATGCAAAACTATCCATGCCATTCGGATATAAGATTGGCATGGGGCTTGTGAGGAAGCGCGGCAATAGGAAGTGCATTCCAAAGGCCACGATCATGCAATTTGCCCCAAGCTCACAGATGAAATTCAGTGCCAGCCTGGTGGACCAGAGCTGCGGTCCAGCCCCAAATTTTTTGGGCCAAGCATTTTTGCCCTCTGTTGATGCCATCAAGAAAACAGGGGACGACTCCAAATCTGCTTGACTAGATGAGAGAGAAGGTAAAATGCAGCACTGCATTTAGTGGCAACCAATTGTGGAAATTGTTGTCAACACAATAATGGCAAAATTGACTTTGCTGTGGAATTTTGGATGGCTAGCATTGTGTAAACTACTAGTTATATATTGGAAGTTGATAATAGACATGAGGTTGTACTTGGATTGGACAGAGGAGGTTGTCAGCTTTCCATAGATCTTTATACCATCCCAAACAGGTTAGCAGTAGTGGAGTTATAGCCTATTGAAATTCCAGTACCTAAAAACTATCCCTGCCATACTCAGGGATGAGACACTATCAATACAGGTGCATTCAATATTAATTTGTCAGTTGTATAGCACTGTGTGTGGGGGTCATGCGACTATACGGCAGCCTATGGTTCCATTTGTGCCCATTCTGTTCCCTGAGGTTGTGCACCCATAGGGTGCAAGGCACTGCACGCACCCATTGTGTACATGGGCCCCCTCCACCTAGCCACTCCACAGGCTTGGGCCCACACTTTGTATCTAGAAAGCCTGCCGGCAATCTAGCAGAGGGGGGCTGCAGCCCTATTGGGCACTTTGGCAGGCACATCGCTCACAAACCAACCAAAACCATGCCAGCTAGATACAAAGAAAATGGTTAAGTGGCTAACACCATGTCCCTTTCAAGAAGGCAGACAATATAGATGGTGATGGATTGTGGACCATACAAAAGAGGTGGCTGCTAGTGGCAATTCATGGATTGTGAGCCAAGCTGCACACAAAGCCTCGATTCAAAGATCAACCGAGGCAAGTTGTCCATGCAATGCCACCCAAATATCCTGGAGTGGTAAAGCACACAGAGCCTAGGAGTGAACATCCTAGATCTTGGCCTATTCTGCTTGTTGCATGTCCTTGCATCTTGGATCCAGGGTCCCGGAGGTTTCTGGCATCATCAACATTGTGATAATGGGCTTCTGCGATGATGATCCAAACACTATCAAGCGTGTTTGGACCGCTGCTATTCCATGCAAGGGATGTCGCCCTTTGCCACAGCAATGGCAAAACCATCCCCTTGGCTGCCTGGGACGGGAGCAACCCAGAACTGTGCAGACCTCTATCAGAAGTGGAATCGGCAAGCACAATTTTTTCGAATCCAAAGGCAATTTTGAGGGTGCCCTTCAAAATTGGTATTTAAGGAACACTATTGGGACCCAATCTTTCTGATTCTGATCTTGTTTCTACTTTGAGGCCTTTCTTATAACGAATTTTGTCTTTCAAATAGAGGATATTTAGTGCAGAATGGAGGAAATATCATATATCATATATCATGTCATATATAATCTATAATATATCATATATCATATAACTGCTCCCTTGCCCTCACATGCTTCCCTACACCATGCCTTGGGAGATCCGTCCCTTTACAAATTGCATCATAATATGGTCACAACATACAGTGTGCCTAATCTAAACTCTCCCCTCTGCCCCTTCCACTTCCCAAACTGCATTCAAGATAGGGTGAATCAGCTGCCCCAGACCCTTCCATCATGGCTCAAGCTTGCTCTTGAGAATTTCTACCATCGTGTTTTAAAACCACACGTGGCCTCCTATGTTAAACATCCACCTTCGCACGCTGTTGACATGTGCACTTGTATAACCACCCCCACAAGGCTTGTGAATTGTTCCCCAACTAGTTTGGTGATCCAAACACAAAAGAGCTGCAAGTTTTCTTACTCTCTTTTTTGGCAAAGAGAGGCGTGGCACCTATTTTGCCATTCAGATTCTATGTACAGAATCAAATTTCTTGCTGGTCTGCATTCTCAACCAGCATAGCAGGCATGTTTGTGAACCCAGAGTGCTGCTCCAGTGCTCAATTGCTGCACAGGTGCTTTGTCCAGCCAATTGAAAACAAAGCGCACCTGTGAGTTGGCTGCATGTCAACACTTCAAAAGTTCCAAGGTTTCAGGATGGAATGTGCCCAATGACCCCCAACACTATCTTACAAAGGACAACACAGTGAGCATTGCCCAGCCTCCAAACAGCTTTTTGACAGTGCCAAACAATGCAATTCACAGCCTGCTTTGTAGGCAGCACAGGCTCTGGAGAAATGCTTTACTTGGCTGGGATGCATTGTGTGAATGACTCCAGATATGGAGCTCTTCTCTCAAAACAAATGCAACGTTGTGCACTAGTGCAAGGCAGGGCAGCTAGGCAGTGGCACCAATGAGTTCCCATCATAGTTATATTGTCTTGATCATTCTCAAGTCTGTTCAAACATAGCAGAGGCATTTTTGGGGCTAACAGCTGGGACAGCTGCTTCAAGATATTTGCAATATTTCCAGCTTGGTGGAACTTCTTGACTGACAGAGGAAGCCAGCCCATGATTGGCAAAATACTGTCGGCCAGACCTGTTGTTTCCTTCCCATGATCTAATTGAAGAGATGAAAACCATACAGAAACATGAGATGAATGCAAGCATCAGCCACTTCACCCCATCCCAAAGTGGCCCACTAGGACACAACCACGAGCTTACAGCCTAAGTAGGCAGGCAGCTGGTTTCAAGCTACTGTGAAGCATGGTCTGGCTTCCTATGCCACTTGGCATTTTCAAGACAATGTCTAATCTGTCAAATGACCAATGGATATTCTCTTGAGAATCACACAAGCGCAATGTAATGTGTTAAATGATGGCAAATGTTGTTTTAGTAACTTAAGGTCAGCAACACCATAGTTGCCACAACAAAGACTGCCATAACATAGAAGTCCTGGAATTCAACTTGTCCCTTGTGCAATGGTGACTAGCAGAACAAAGAATTTTTATAGATTCGCATATGTGGCAATGCCATAGGCACTGGCGTTAATGATAAAACTACCCATACACCTGTCTTTTGCAGAATGGTCTATGCAAGAACACTACCATTTATGTGGCAACAGGATGCCTGGCTGCTCGTGCCCTGCATGCAACACATTTTTATGGCAATATGTGAATTGATGAGTGCTATTGCAATTTCAATTGAAGCAATATTGCCATGCGCCTTGTTATGTTTGATGCCTTATATGATGCTGATACATTGTGTGCAGCAAAGACATCTTGAAATGCATTGAAGACATGCAACTTAAATTTACTTAGTAAAGTTTGAAATTCCTACAATATTTTAATAAAATTACAGAATAATAATATAGAAAATACACATAGCTCGCGCAACCATGCTCGCTCGAGTGGTGCACATGTGCACACACTTCAGCTGCAATCCATTTGCCAAACTGCAGGAGACTTGCAAAACTTGGCATGCCTCGCATGCTCATCCTAAACCACCCACCCACAACCACTTTCTTCCGAACGAGAGTGAGTGCCAAAATGCGTTCCAAGGCGCCCGCCTTGGACGTTAGCACACATTTCTCAAGTGAAAGGCAATCGACCCGTCTGGTCAATCGCCACAAACACAATTTTCAAACTTGACCCTCCCTCCCCCCAACCCCCACTCGCCTCCAATCGGCGGCCAAGGAGGCACCTCAAAGCGCTGCAGCGAGGCCGCCAAGCCTCTTTGAGGTGAAAGACCACGGCGATTGATCCATGGGTCAATCGCCACGGACAGAATTTTCAAATATGAACGTGCACCAACCCGCCCCATCCTTCTAAAACTGCCATTCGTTCTAGTCTATGACCAAGAGGCGCCAAGAGGCACCTCAAACTGGCCACCCAGGTTGCTCGAAGTGAACATCGCTTCGAGCGACCAATTGCGTCAATCGCCTCGAACAAGTTTTTTCGCATTTGCTGCCCACCCAACCCCTACATCCCTCACCCATCGCCCTCCTAGATGCGACTCGAGCCATGGCCGTGGGCGATGGCAGTCGCCACCGCCAACCACTCGGCCAAGTGCCGCCTGGTTCACGGCCACCGCGCCCCGGTCAAGAAAGCCCGGGGGGATTGTCTATGAGTGGGCGGTCGGCGGCCATGCCGTGCGCCGGATGCCGGTCAAGGAAGCTGGAGGGAATGGGCATGAGTGGCCGGTCGGCGGCCATGCCGCGCTGTGCCGCACGTGCCCTATGTGCTGGTCAAGGAAGTCCGGGGATGGGCGGCGTGTGCACGGCCGGCGTTCGCGCGGGCGCCACCCGTGCGCCGCGCGCCAGTGCAGGACCTGGGAGGCCCACCATGGCTGTTATGGCAGGCGCGTAACGGTGGCATGCGTGATGCAAAAAAGTGACCACGCACGCACGGCGCGTGGCACCAGAGGTGTCCCGGACCCCCCCTCCCGTCCTTAGTCAGGCCTAAGCCCAGGCCAGCCGGCCGCGTGCGCCGGCCAAGGAAACCCGGGGGAAGCTGGCGGGAGGCGGGGTGCCGCCCACGCCGCGCGGCGCCTGCGCACCGTGTGCCGGTGCAGGGATCCCGGGGTTGGACTGCGAGTGTGCGATCGGAGCCATGCCGCGCGCCGGACGCCGGGCAAGCAAGCGGGGGGGATGGGACGTGAGCAGCCGGTGGGCAGCCGTACCGCGCGCTGCGCCGCATGCGCACAGGTCAAGGAAGCCCGTGGATGGGCGGCGTGCGCACGGCCGGCGCCCGCGGCGTGCGCCACCCGTGCCCCGCGCGCTGGTACAGGACCACATAGCAGCTGAGAGGCCCACCATGGGCGTTACGGAAGCCGCATAATGCTTGCGCGCGTAACGCGAAAAAGTGACCACGCACGCACGGCGCGTGGCACAAGAGGTGTCCCGGTCCCCCCCCCCGCCCCCGCCTTAGTCATGCCTAAGCCCACACCAGCAGGCCGCATGTGCCGGCCGAGGGAACCCGGGGGAAGCCGGCGGGAGGCGGGGTGCCGTCCACGCTGTGCCGCGCCCGCGCACTGCGCGCCGGTGGAGGGAGCCCGGGGATGGGTTTGAGTGGGCGGTCGGCGCCCATGCCGCCCGCCACACCGCACGCGCGCCGCGGGAGGCACAAGGAAGTCGGGGAGGGTGTGAGTGGCCGGTCGGCGCGCATGGCGCACGCCGCGCAAGGCGCAAGGAAGTCGGGGAGGGTGGAGTGGGCGGTTGGCGCGCACGCAGCGCCCCGCGCGAGGCGCAAGGGAGTCGGGGAGGGTGCGAGTGGCCGATCGGCGTCCGCGCAGCGCGCCTCCCGCGCACGGCGCGCAGCGCCAGGAAGCTTAGGGAGGGGGCGGTGCGTGCGCGGCGCGCGGCCGGCGGCGCGCGGTCGGCCAAAACCGCGATTTTGCTCTATAAAGCTCCGCTCGCTTCGCTTGCTCGCAATGATTATTAGACATGCGCAAAATCAGGCCACTACCCCCGTGCAGGTTTCATTTGCAAGAACCAGGTTTCCATGCCCATAGCTGAGGTAACAGCCCTCAAAACACCACTCAAAGTAGAGTATATTGTCCTTGCCATGCACCACGCAACTGTGAATGCCTAGCCAGGCAGTTACACTGTGGCTTGGTCAAATTTATTTGCAGTGTATGGGGATCTTAAGGTCCATTGGGGTCAAGGACTTGGCTGACATGGGTCAAATGGTGTTGTGCCATGTCAGTGCATCAGCATTTGCCCTCTTTCCACAAGGAAAAAATAGGCCAGATAACACAGTTCTGACACGGTCTGCTCAAAATCCAACTATGTACTTTTGGCAAATGTGGTCCCAAAGTTACACAGTTTGTACACACATTGACACAATTTCAACTGTGTACTCTCAAAGAATTGTGTAAACTACACGGTTTCCTAGGATGCACGGGTAAAACTATGTCAATGTGTGTACTAACTGTGCACTTTTGGGACCACATTTGCTGAAAGTACATAGTTGAATTTTGAGCAGACCGTGTCAGGACTGTGTCATCTGGCCTATTTTTACTAGTGTTCAGGCATCAACACCATTAGGCACATTTGCTGCCTAGCCAAAATGCTGACTCCATTTGCCCCATTGGCCTTGTTGGTTGTCAGCACTCATGGGCATCGTTGGTAGATCAGCACTGATGGTGCAGGCCAACATGCTGACATGCCGGTGGTGCCAAGAGCCATTGCCTGTCCCCTCCTTCCCCCCCCTTCCTCTGCTTTGGACAAGTGGAAGGGTGGAGTGAGGTGGCTTGGGGGCAGGGAAATAGGCCATCAACACCATCTTCACATTAGCATCATTGACATATTGGTGTTGATGGCAAGGCCATCTTGCTATTTGCCATTTTGCCCCCCTCCTTGCCTATCAGCACCCATCAGTGCGAATCACCAGCCGATGCTTCTGATGATGCCAAAGTGCTGCGAATGCCTGGCGTCTCTTGGCACTCTGTGCCCCACACAATTGGCAGCCACCAGCATCTTTGAGCACTGACACCTACCGACTCCAATGATTGGAGTCCAATCAATGTGCCAATGGCTGATGATACCAATATGTCGATGCCCTTTTGCCGATGTCTGCCAAGTTGTGGATCTTTTCTCAGAATTGGCTCAGAAATTGCTTGCAGGGTATATGGATACATGTCTGAAAAGGCTGTTTAACTGTCTGAGCTCATGTTCATGTTGCCACACTCTTAGTTTGCAGATTACTAAACAATTACTGCTCTTGTTCCATCCATTTTTGTTCCATCCATTTTTGTCCTTTAGAAATGCAACATGTAGGACTTGGGGAAGTCACGCAGAGAATGACACAGAATGCCAATTTTGCCATGCAGCTCCACCACAAATGCTGGAAAGCCCAGGAATGGGCTGCTGCAATTGTCAAGAGCATGCTTTGGTTCAATTTTGCAGGTTATTTTGTCCCTTCAGCGATAGGTTTAGTGAAATAACCTGGAAGTAAGCATGTTTCTGATTGTAGCACCATTTCCATTGACCATGACTTATTCCTCTCAACAAAACATTGTCAATTTTGTGCAATGCCAATCCAAACAAGCATGCAAGATTGAAGTGGTGTGGTGGAAAAGAAGGCTTGTAATCTATGTAGGCTACAACAATATATACATCTTCCCCCTGCTCTGAGAAGTGCTACAAGACATCCAAAATTGTCATGATTTTGCCACCCAGATTTAAAAGGAACCAAAGGAAAGATGGGCTTGGTGCAAGCAACATTTGATACAAGTTTACCCAGTGGACGAAATGGCAATCCATTTTTTGCAAAGTACTATGTACAGGTTCAATATGCCACATTTCTATGTTGTCCAGATCCAGAGAGGTTGTACCTCTTTGCCCAACCATAGGCTCCAGCACCTTAAATGAATGGATTCTAACGTTATGAAAAAACAGGCAAATTCCTGCATGCAAATGCTTCAGAAGCTCTTCCTTCAGCATAGTGACCCTCAGTTGCAAATGGATGTTGCTCTCCTGCTTGACTATGACTTCCAAATTTTGCGTTACTTCTTAAAAGCCATTTTGTGAAATGAAACAGGGTTGAACTTCTTAGATGGTGTGTGTGTTCAATATCGGATGCCACAAAAAATGCCTGATGTATATTGGACTGTAGTGTTCAGTCACATTACTGTGGGAAGGATTCCCCTGTCCTCCCCAATATGATGTGGGAAACTAAAATTGCAGAGCATCATAATTTTGAGCTCCACAATATGAGAAATAGCTGCATTTGTGGCATGTCCCACTTGCTCAGCATTCCGAAAGTTGAATCAGAGTGGTTGGTGCATAAGGACATGGGCGTGCACATTTTGCCTCAGAAGATTACATGGACTATGGAATTCTGGTGAGCTCAA
>CAJHUC010002644.1:0-40081 GCA_905146915.1 Ostreobium quekettii | reverse complement strand
CTGTCAAATACACGCCATCCACTACTTGCTCCGCGAGATCTCCCCCCCCCCCGCAGCAAAGCCCTAACCGTACCGCAGCCAGCACCGCCGCCCGAGCCCACCATGTTGCCAAAGAGGACTTTCACCTCAAACCGGTGCCGGAGCAGGTAGCGCCCCAATGTGGCATCACCGAGGCGGTGCTGGTGGGGCCTGTGAGGACCGGTCGTAGGGCGCCTACCACGACGATGCCGGCACATGTCACCGCATGGGAAGGTGGCTCACGGCCAAGCCACGGGCAGGAAGTTTGGTGAGGGCTGCTAACGTACGAGGGATTTGGCGCTTGCCTCGTGATAGCCCACCCCGTAACACGCAGCCTGTCTCCACCGTGATCCCAAGATGGGGAAAGGGTCAAATACGTGGATCAACTCGCCAAGCGTGGAGGCGCAGCGGTGGGGGTGCACGCAAGGGGGTGTCGCATCTGTTGTGCAAGGGGGAAGGCAGTGCACTGCGAGGGTCTGCAGGTTACACACGTGCAGGGACAGGGCGTTGCCGCATGCCCCCAGATTTCTAGGGATGCGCTGGCAGGGGTGTCGGGAACTCCAGGGCCAACGAACGGTGCACGCGGGGAGGGGGGTCATGATGATGACTCACCTCTCCAGTCTGACAGTCGTAATGGATTTTAATGGAATTCAAAAGAAGTAATGGGCTTGTCGCCAAAGGAAAGATTTGCGCGCATCGCGCGCGCAAACAGCATGGGATGAGGACCACCCACCCACCCGCCGTGGGATGGCTCGGACTGCCATCACTGTCTTGTGGCATAAGGTTGGCAACTCGTCCCCTGCAATCGAATGGTTGTACTTGATTCTAGAGGAACTTAATGCAGTGCTAGGACAGTCCCCACTGGTGAGATTTGCGCGCGCCGTGCGCGCAAACAACATGGGTTGAGCGCCTCTTGCCAGGAGGCATCCCGGCCTGCCATCAGTGTCACGAGGCACGAAGGTAGCATTAGGAAACACGTCACTGAGTGCGGGGTTCTGCAGGAATACAGCTGTTGGCAGCATTCCCTAGGAGCAATTGGGCGGATTATGGATCCCGAACCAACACCGCCTTGAGGCCGTTTGCGCGCGCGGCGTGCGCAAATGCATGGCAATACAAGCCAACACCCAAAGATTGTTTGTGAACCTGGAGTTGCACCTGCTATCCTTCCATCATCAAAACTAATAATCGTCGTTTCTACACTGCAGGGCTCTGTATACAGAGAGACCAAGAGAAAGCAAATGGCGATCACTGCCGCGATGCTCACCATCAAGAGGAGGGACGCCGGTGGGCCATCGGGGTCGGCGGACGTTCCAGTCCACACGCCCATCCCCGTTGACCGGGTCGCGGAGGAGACGCAGCCGGGTGAAGAGCAGGGGACGGCTGGTTATGTCTCCGGAGTGGGTTCAACGCAGGGGTCAACCCCGCCACCTCCCCCGCCACCCCCGTCCCCCCCACGAGAGGACGACCCCGCTTTGGCGATGGCGCCTCCTCCTCCACTGCCTAAGGAAGAGGCCAAGGAACCGGCCCCGTCACCTCGCCCCCAGTCAGAAGATCCCGAGTCATCGCGGCTGGGCGCAACACGGCAAACCAAACTTGGCGGGGAGCCTGCTCCACCCCCTTCACCACCGCCGCCTTCTCCCTCTGGACATGCCCCCCAGGAGAAAGAGGTCGTGGACACCACTGGCGCACTGGCCGAGCATAGGGGCGGCGGGACGCTGCCCTCCACAGACAAGGTCCCCGAACCTGCTGCAGAGCCTCCAAGGGAGTCTAGGGCTTGCGACATCCAGCTGCCAAAATACTGCATCGCGCATGACTTCCTAGGGGACTCCACTGAGGACCTCCAACTCCACCCCTATTTGCATTGCGGGGAGAGATTGGTGCACAGCATCTGCGGAATTCAGATCCCGACGGCCCTCGGGGCGCTAGGGGAGGGGCTTGCGGTAAGCAGGGTGTGCAGCCGTGGCTGCTACTACTACGCTCTGCTGGACAGCCTTGACTGCGCCCTGGCCGCCAACGTGCGGGGGTGCATCATGGAGTTCCTTCGCGCCAATCGGCCGGACATCGTTGGGAACCCAGTGAGGCCACCGCCCATG
This sequence comes from Ostreobium quekettii, assembly GCA_905146915.1. Lineage (NCBI taxonomy): Eukaryota > Viridiplantae > Chlorophyta > Ulvophyceae > Bryopsidales > Ostreobiaceae > Ostreobium > Ostreobium quekettii. Next base: position 37,970 of record CAJHUC010002644.1, on the reverse strand, counting down.
AAGACGTTGGACACCAGGAGATTGGGGTGGACGTTGAGGTTGCGGGTGGAACGGCGGAGGGGGCAGAGGTTGACGACCAGCTGCAAATGGTTGTTGCCGGGGAGGAGGCGACGGCCCTCGCAGCTTCGGTCCAACAGGCAGTCGTCCCTCTCCCGGCTTCCGAGGTGGGTTCCGACCCGGCAGGGGAGCAGGAGGGGCCACCACAGAAGCGGAGGAGGTTGTGGGAAGGTGAGCCGAGCAGGGCTCCTCGTGCCGGGAGTGGCCGTTTGGCCAGGGCCAAACGGGGGGGGTGACACGGCAGGGGCGGAGAAGGTGGTGATCGACCCAAACATAGGGTACGATTTCGAGGCCTGCCGGCGCATCGTCCCCATAAGGGACGGGGAGCCACCAAGGCAGTTGGGCGCCTGGAGGCGACTCGCCTATGCTGGGCTCAAGGAGCACGTCTGCTTGGTCCATGGACGGACCCTCGGTAGCCGTGGCATTGAGATTCAAGAGCCGTTCCTCAGGCTCCTCTCGTCGGCCGCGGCGTACACCGACCTTGGGAACCCCCTCACCTTCAACCGCCGGCCACCGGTGGCACTCACGACACGGGCCTTTGTTGAGGACCACATCTGATACTTCTACGGAAGTTTCCGGGCCATCAACCTGACCCCGGCGGTGGTTGTGGTGGACTCCCCACGGCGGGATCCTGTGGCGGCGGCCACAGTGGAGGAGATGTACCGCAAGTGGAAGGAGGGGGAGGGCGTTGAGGACCTGCTTACCTGGGTTGAGCACAACCCGGAAAGTTCCCAGGGGCAGGAGCCCAAGTTCCACTCCGAGCACAAGCCCACCTTTGCAACGATCGTGGGCAACCACTCGACGGAGGCGCACGCCAGGCTGCTGAGGCAGGGGCGCACGGACGCGCAGGGGTTCCGGGCGGTGTACGTCTTCTTCCGGCAACAACTGGGGGATGATCACCTCCGCTTCCTGGCAAGGGCCGAGAACGTGCTGAGGTTGGAGGACACCAAGGCTATTGGCAACTACTCGGACCACACCTCCCCCGTGCATATAATCCCCTTCATCCGCAAATTGTGGGAGAGCCTTGGGTGCCCGCCATGGATGCCCCCGGGAACCGCAAAGCCAAAACGGGTGGAGAAGCCCGAGACCGACGCGGAGCGCTGGTTCGAGTTCTGCACCCGCCTGAACAACACGATGGAGCGGCCCCAGGAGGCGTCCCTTCAGGCCGATAAGAAGGACAAGCGGGAGGAAAAGAAGCGGGCGGAGGTGGAGCTGGCGAACGAGAAGGAGCTGGAGGACGCCCGAGCGGGGAATCTGTCCCCTGAGGAGCTAAAAACGGCCCATGACATGGTGAGCGGCGGGAGCGGGGCCCCACCTCCTGTCCCGTTGTGTACGTTGGTTCGTCCCATGAGAAGAGGGACATCGATTATTTTGGGGGACGGGGTTTGCGCGCGCAGCGCGTGCAAACCCAGGCCGCAAATACCACCTGTCAACGCGTGATGCGGCAGCCATTTCTTTCCCATGTACCGTGCGTTGCCACTAACTGCAGGCAGTAGCTGGCCCCACATTCGAAATGCCACAGGATACTGGGCCTGCTGTGGTTAGAGGGGGTTGTTCTTGCATCACGGCCAGGGCAATCCATTGTTTCGCAAACTTGTGACCGCTAGTTGTTTTCGAATGCAGGCCCTGAAGAAGAAGGAGCTCAGTATGAAGAAGTACATGAGCTCCGTTGCAAGGAACATCCCCTCCAGGATCTACACAGCCGAGATGAACATCGCGCTGATGGGCAAACCGGCCCACGTTGCCTGGATGTGGATGATCCGCACGCTAGAGGGGAGTCGGAGGTCGTGGGGCTATCCCCATCCGTGCGGCCCCATGAGCGCGGGGTGTGGCGGGCCTACCTAAAGAGCGTCTCCGCCTACCCCGAGTCGTATTATGTGGAGACCTTTAGGGCCATCCTCAGTGGCGCTGCGGACGACATTGTGCAGGTCGTGGCCATCCTGCAGTGCAAGAGTGAGTGGTTATCCCCAACCGTCAGCGACTGGTTCAATTGCATGAGGGAGCACGCCGAGTGGACAGCCCGCCTCCACACCTACAGGTACCTTTGTGCCGCTCTTACTGCACGGCTGCTGAGGGTGGAGGATAAGAAAGAGGCAGAAGTCCGGGAAATGTGGGAGAGCACGTTTCAGTCGGTGGCAGGGTGGGACATGAGGGTGCGGTCGTCCCTGGGAGTGTGCAAGATCATTCCCCTCCGCAACTTTGTCTTGTCCCTTAACAAAAGCGCCAGGGACCCACTCCCGTTGAAGGAGAGGAAGGCGCAGGAGGTGGAAGACGGCCCCAAGTACGCAGAGATGCGGACAGACCTTGGGGTGAGCAACACCAGCAAGGAGCACTGGCTCCCCCAGTTTCTGCTGACCACCCATGCCATCTCTGACGAGGCGAGGGTGGGCGGATTCGGGGATGCAATGCTCAAGAAGGTGACCTCAGCGCACGCCCTCCTGTGCGGGAGCCCCACCGGCTCAATCCAGGATCGCCAGAGGACATTGCTGACCTTCCGCCTCCGAGCCGGGGACCTCGCGTTCGACGCAGGATGCCCTTGTCCTCGTCTGGCCAGAACAGAAGGACAATTTAATCTTGACCGGGGCAGGGAGCGGGCTTTCGTTCATGACCACCGACGAGGCGGATTTTTTGGAGCCCTTCCTCCGTGCCTCCCGCCTCTGGATGCGGCGGCAGCCCCCCCCTCCTCTACAGCAGGTTCGACGTCCTCGGCTTCCTCCAGACCGTGGTCGTCAGCCCGCTGTGGGAGTTGGCATACGCCGTTGGGACGGTGAGCGTGCTGACCCACTGGATGCGGCCGTGTGGGTTTGCGTTTGCGCGCGCAGCGCGCGCAAAGGCCGTCCTCCCTCGTGCTTTCCTGCGGCTGTTTTCTCATCCACCAACTAGTTTTGTAAATGTTGCATTCTGACGTTTTCCATAGTGACCACGTCCGTATTCTTGAACTTAAGCAGGTGATGCCCGTGTTGCACAGGTGGATCCCCGGCAGACGGCGGGGATCACCCAAAAGCAGGTGGAGTTCGACCTGGCAGGGGAGGACACCTGGTCGGCGCTGAGGGATAGTGCCAAATTCAGCAGCGCCGAGATCTACGACTTCCTGAAGTCTTTCATTGGGACCTGGAGCAGGGGCTGGCGGTGGGACATCTGCAACGATAAGAAAAAGATCTTTATACTCTTCTAGAAGTGCAGAGATCTTATCAAGGTCTATTGTATAGGAAGTGGTCTCATGACCTGCATCGACCAAATGGCCTGCGGTGGCCAAAGGGCTTGGTGTATCCCCCTTAGGGGGATCGCCGACCCGGCCAACCAAAACCAAACGAAGGGAAGAGCCCCATCAATAGGTGCATTGGGCGTAACCCAAAGAACACAAATGACCCAAATGACGAAGTGTCAAATGAGGATGTAGAACGCCCATCATGGGTTGTGGAGAGTCGGGAACACCCAAATGACTATGAAGAGTGATTTGCCAACCACGAGAAACTATGCAGATGTCACTATGACAATAATCAATAACACTGGCATGCTTGAAGAGCTGATTATTGCCGAGTGTGATATCATAGTCATTTAGCAAGTCAATCACAACACACCGGATGGTGCTCTTATAGCCTTGTATAGTTAAAGGAACATTTGCAAAACCCAAAGAAGGGAGTGAGGATCCGTCGGGGAGGAGACCCTCTATATCAAAAGAGTCAGTCATAGCCCACAGGGGTGAGGAAAACTCTGTAGGATCCACAACACAACGAGTGGCATTGTAAGGGGCGAACGCCCTCCTTGGCTGGTCGGGACTCGGCCCGTTACCCGTTCGAATCGGGGTCCAGTCGTAAACAAACTTGGCGGTAAGTTTTCGATTACAAAAGTGTTCCGGTGTTCCCGTTTATATACCCCACGTCCAAGGCAATCCAAGGGTCATGCCAGAATTGGGTGAGTCACCCAGATAATTTGAACTCCCCCTACTTCGTGTCCGTGCATCTCGCCGACCCGCGAGAACCCAGCGCCACCCTTTACCGTATTGACCAATACGGCACTCAGCCCCTTTGTCCACTTCACCATTACCCAACCCAGTTGCCCTTAGTAAACCCCACTATACAGCGCTTCTAAGAAACTCCTATTGTACAATACCCAGTGCCTATAATGTACAACGTTTCTCCCGTGTTAATATACAAGACAAACCCCTTTCTGCGCTAATGTACATACCCCCCACAGGGCGTCCCTCACACTCTTCCCCCCCTGCTACGAAGCGTCCTCGCGAGTGTCCTCCGCCCTTGGACACTCCGGCAGGTTGGAAGGGTGATGCGCCGCTGGTCGTCCCCTTGGTGCAGCTCTTGACTCAGGCCCAGTTGCCACCCCAGGCCGGTTGGATCCGAACGGGCCACCGGTATCCTTCGGGCGTTGTCACCTCGCCGCCCAGCGCCACGTTCTCCTTCTCTTCACTGGTCCGCCAGCGTCCTTCCTGATGCCGGGTCCAGTCGCCCCCCCAATGGGGCTGGATGATACTGCGCCACGGGTCATCGTCTCCGTAGCCGTTCGCCAGCCGTCGCAGCCGCTTGCTTGTGGGCGAACGCGTCCACGCAACGCTCCAGGAGTCTTGCGGCTCCGGCCCTCGCCTCTTGGTCCTCGTCGTGGGTTGCCAGTCGGGTTGACCCGTCGCGATGACTCCTGGCTCGCCGCCGACCGTCGCCGCCCAGCCGCGCCCCCTTGTCACGGGCGGAACGTCCTTGGTGACGTCCAGCCCTTCGTCATCGTCAGAATTGTTGCTGGTGCCCCAATTCACCGGGCTGTCGGGGCGAGGCCGGTTCAACACCTCCCAATAGCGGCATAGCTGTTCTGCCGCATTGCGCTCATGGATGTGCTGGTAGATTTCACTCCAACTCTCGACTCCAGGCGCCATCTCGTCTCAGGCAGAGGCCGTGGAAACACGGGCTGCGGACTCAGAATGGCGGGAAGCGATGGGCAGCAGAAGGGCGGTAGCCAATATTACCGCCAGCCCTATATATAGAGCCACCACTTTCAAGGCTCTTCCACTTCGTTGTACCGGATTCTTGGGAGACGCGGCGTTCCTCGCAGCGCGCATTTCTGTCACCGTCCCCTCGTCTGACGGGTCAGGCGGCGCTGGTTCATGGTTGACGCCAAGACCGCTCGTTGACGTCTTTCGATCCGTCATACCGAACCGCCACTTGCTCCCCATAAAACGTCTCCCGAAACGTCTCCTTGCATGATGCTCCACCGCCTGGTTCCGCCCTGCTTTCTTGGCGGGCGCGCGTCCTCGTGACGCAGCTCTCGTCTTACAACCCCGTACCCTGGCTGTGACGTCCGTGACGCTGCCGTCAAGGCTGTCATCTTTGTCCAGTGGTTCGGCTGCACCTTGCGGAGTCGCTTCCTTCGTTTCGACGTTCTTCATTGCCACGTTGTCGCCCGTGTAGTTGGTGACGTCTCCGTTGTTTTGATCCCCTTCTCTCCTCGTTTTGTTGTCGTCACGGTTGCCAATTCCAGCGGCCTGGCCTTGGTCGTTTTTGGTGATGCTGACGTCCTTGACGTCCGCGCCGTTGGTGACGACTTCACTTCTTGTTTTACAGTCGTCACGGTCGCCATTTCCAGCGACCTTTCCTTGGACGTTTTCGGTAATGCTGTCGTCCTTGACGTCCGTGCAGTTGGTGACGACTTTGCTCCTTGTCTTGTGGTCGTCACGGTTGCTAGTGCCAACGGCTGTCTCTTGGTCGGCTTCGATGTTGTAGGTGTCGCCGGTGAGTCCCTTGTCGGTTACGCTGACGTCCCAGCCCCTTGGAGCTGACGGCGCTGTGTTTGTCTCGCCGCAACTCCCCTCTTGTTCCGTTCTTTCTTTGTTGATATCCTTGTAGCGATCCTCGCCGCACGGGTCACCGTCCAACCCCATCCGCTGTTGAGCGCATTGCTTCAGCCGTTCGGTAGGGTCGAATTCTGTATCCAGCCGTCTGAGCGTGGTGTTGTTTAATGGCTTGGCATCTCCGGCCCCATCTTCGCTGTCTTCCTCCTCGCTCAGCGCCCCTTCGCTCCCGGTCTGTGTGAGGTCGTCAGGCAGCTTCTCTCGAGGCACATGGTGGACGGGCCACACCCTCTCGTCGTCCACAACAAGGGCGTGCTCGTCCCATTCAAACCTTGGTCGGGCCTCGAGCAGCCACGGGATGCCCAGGATGGCATCGAAGTGGCACAAATTCATTTTGGTAGCCTCCACCTTGGTGACGGATGGTCCCAGCTCGATTGTGAGACCTTTTCGAATTGGGCACCTGCCTCGAGTCGTCCCGTCTGCCAGGCAGATTGTCGTCGAGTTCTCTGCCTCCCCCGCACTTGGCAATCCCTCGAGGAAGGCGCGGTTGATGAAGTTCATAGTTGCCCCAGTGTCAATTAAAGCGAGCCCCGGTCTTCCTTGTATCTTGACTTCAAAACATGGCAGCGTCGTTGTAACCTTTGTTCGGCTGCTGATGTTACCGCAGTAGTTGTCGTCTGGCGTCTCGAGTTCAGCGAATTCTAGGTTGGTCACCATGTGACGCCTCTCGCCACCATGACGTTTGTCATCTCTTGGTGCCACTTTGTGTTCGCCGGGTCGCCATTTCGTGGCGCAATTCTTGGCCACGTGCTCATAACCCCTGCAACGATGACACTGAATCTCCTGGGGTCGTCCATTCTGTATGTTATCCACCTCCATTGGCATAGGTCCCGCTCGAGGCACGGGACGTGCTATGGGCCGTTGTACTGGTGCGCCAACTTGGCTTCTTGTGGTCCCGTTGATCCTAAAGAGAATGTCATCTGCCCGCAGTGCATGACTCATTGCTTGTTGAAGGTCTTGTGGGTTGGCTCTTTCGACGTCCAGTCGCACTGCCGCCTTTAATCTGCGCTTGAATCTGTCAAGGCACTCGTCGTCACTGATTCCTTTGATGCGCGTCTTGAGATCCATAAACTTTCCAGTGTAGTCCTCTACACTAGTCTTCTGGACGAGCCTCGCCAGTTTGTCACGTGCCTTCTGCCGGTCGTTGGTCGCCCCAAACTGTTCCTCAGCCGCTTGAACAAATTCTTGCCATGTTTGGATAGCTCCTACTCCATGTGCTTCCACTAGGTTTTGCCACCACAGGGCAGCTGCTCCTCGGAACTGGCTGGCCGCAAATTCCACGCAGTACGCCTCGTCCTGGACGTGCATCAGGCGTAGGTATTGCTTGATTTGAAACGCCCATTGTGTGAAGGTTCCTTGACGCACCCCCTCGTATGTTGGTGGCTTGGTCGGCTTGACAATCAACTGGGCCGGTCGTTCAGGCTGTGGGCGTGTTCTGGCATCAGCCAATGAGGCGGCAGCTGCCACTGCCTCGTCCAGCTGGTTCTGGATTCGTTGGTTTATCTCGTTTTGTCGTACCTCAACGTGTCGTGCCAGTTGATTCCACCAGTCGCCCAGTACTTGCTCAATGGCCGCTTGTAGCTGGTCGGGCGAGGCTTGTGACGGGCTCGGGGACCAGCTCTGCACGCTCCCTGGCTGGCTCATGTTGTAGGTCCTGTTTTGAGGCTTCCCTTCTTGGTATTTCCTCAGGGGCCAGCCGTCAAATGACGTTTTTGTGTTGTTTCGCGCCTTGGGTCGTCACCCGATGCTCCGACGCTCCCTTTCTCCGGTTCTTGGCTCCTTACGGTCGTCACAATTGGGCAGCCCGCGTCACTGACGTCCTTCCCGACGATCAGCTCCTGACGCCTATACCCTTGTTCTTGAAACTTCTCTCCTCAACTCGCCCTCGGGGCAGGCCTTGCGGCTGACGTCCTCTTGACGCCCAGCCCTCGTTGCCCTCGGGGCGGCCTCTTCGCTGTCGCTCTCCGGCGCACAGCGGAACGAACTCTGGTGCCCTCGGGGCAGGCCATACGGCTGACGTCCTCGTGACGTCCAGCCTTTGTTGCCCTCGGGGCGGCCTCTTCGCTGTCACACTCCGGCGCACAGCGGTACTCGTGCTCTCACTCCTTGAGGGGTCTCGCGCACAGCTGACGACTTCGTGACGTCCCGCCATGCCCCACTTCAAGGAAACTCGAAATCCCCGCGTCCTTGGGGCCTTGCCGCCTCTGGCCGTGGGTCAGGTCAACCTGGAGCGCCTTCCACTCCTCGGCGACTCGAGCTGGCTCCGAAACCAGTTGTAAGGGGCGAACGCCCTCCTTGGCTGGTCGGGACTCGGCCCGTTACCCGTTCGAATCGTGGTCCAGTCGTAAACGAACTTGGCGGTAAGTTTTCGATTGCAAAAGTGTTCCGGTGTTCCCGTTTATATACCCCACGTCCAAGGCAGTCCAAGGGTCATGCCAGAATTGGGTGAGTCACCCAGATTCTGGCATACCCGCCCAGTTTCGTAATTTGAACTCCCCCTACTTCGTGTCCGTGCATCTCGCCGACCCGCGAGAACCCAGCGCCACCCTTTACCGTATTGACCAATACGGCACTCAGCCCCTTTGTCCACTTCACCATTACCCAACCCAGTTGCCCTTAGTAAACCCCACTATACAGCGCTTCTAAGAAACTCCTATTGTACAATACCCAGTGCCTATAATGTACAACGTTTCTCCCGTGTTAATATACAAGACAAACCCCTTTCTGCGCTAATGTACATACCCCCCACAGGGCGTCCCTCACAGGCATGAGCAAGCTGCTGTAAATAGTGCGGTCGATATAATTATCAATTAGAGGCTACATGCTGCTGCTTAGGCATTAAGCCTAACCGTCGACAACAAGTCACATTGATATATGTAGTTCCAGTCGTGCTGATGTCAAAGAGAATGGATGTGGGCTGGTGGCCAACACAGTTTGCAAAAGTCAATCAAGGTTGATCTATACAAACACCTTAAATGTGGTGTCCTACTGCTCCCATAGGGGGTGCGTAGTATACGTTCACTGGCTAGGGTATTTCTGCCATGTTGATACAACCAATTTGGTCAGCTGCCCATTGTGTGAATAGTTTAGTTTCCTTTGGGTAATGCACAAGCATGCAAATTTTATGCAGTCGTGGGTGTTCAGTAAAATAGCGCCATGTTGGTGATAATATACAAGCTCCAATATTTATAGAAGCTTTATTGTGTTTTGCAAAATAGTGTTGCAACAATGGCATGGCATTCTAGAATGGTGGATTAACCCACACAAATTCACGTTGTAGTGGCTTAGTCAGGAAGCTATTCGCAATTGAGTAGCATTGCTCACATAGAGCATTATCCCCATGGGGGGTAGCATAGGCATCCAATGTAAACTTATGCACCACCAGTGATTGGATGTGCCTAAAATGCATATGGTTGAGCATGTGGCCAGAATGGTCTAACGAAAAGTGCGGACCCTCTTGGGTTGCAGAGTAAGAATAACTCGTGGGAATCTCCCCCTACTTCTGATAAACAGAATGTCGTTGTTGGCACATCTTGTGTACAAAAACGACAGGCGCATCAATATGACGGTTGTTCACTGGGTGTGAAACTTTAAGCAAAGCATTATTCACATTATGCTTCCACACTTTCACACAAACTAAATGCACAACACTTACAAATCTACTTTGTTTTTGTTTCTGCGGAGTGCTCACCTTCATGGGCGGTAGCTTGCCACTATTGGGACAAAAGCTGTTGGAGAGATGTCTAGCATAGAAGGGCTTAAAACATCAGAAGCACCTTCCAACTCTCTTCAGCACCTCCACTAATAAGTCACCCAGCTGTGATAACTTGTCCCTCCATGGGTCGCGGATAGCCTCAATGGGCTCAAACTCATGATCCTCATGGTGGTGGCGTCCCCCTTGCTTATTAGTATTGCAAACCTTGTGGACCTGCCCATCACGAACTTTGAGTTTCATAGGGAGAATGGGCTTACCCCTGTTATCTACCTACAAAGCATAATACTTTTGGATAGTTTTGTTTGGTCCAAGGTTATTGCTTATATTGCTTTTGCCATTCCGGTTGCCAGAAAGACATGAGCTATACGACTTATATTATTGGTCATATGTTGGCCCAACTTTATACAAATGAACCCTAAGGCTTGCGTATGTAGACCACTGCTCGTCATCTTTATTCAACAAGTATTTTCACCTAATATTGGGCTATAGCCCTGTGTATAATGCATGCAACTTGGAGAAGTCATCCATTTCCTTCTCACACTTAAGAAACATTTACTCAAGCAGCTGCATGTATTTAAATATATTAAGACCGGAGGTTCCGGCCTTTGTAAGGCTGCTATCTTAGACCTAATTTTGAAGTCTGAGCACTTATGATCACAAAGTGTCTCCATACCATATTTAAACTATCCCCATGATAGTTGAAAGTCTTGCTGGGTGAGTACTTCTGCATCTATTGTGACTCCCCAAAGGTACCCTAATTGTGCAAGTAGGCTATGCCTCAGTGGCTCTTCAAGAGTATTCAGTGCTATCCATCCCCATTGGCTCCGGGATGCAACAATGGTTTTGAAATCATAATGATTTTCTGCAACCACTTTGTCAAAGCCTGCTTGTCTTCATTCCATTTTGGGGGTTCATTGCCTTGACTATTTATCTTTGGCATGCATGCTCACCTATAGTTCCCTCTCAGGTTGCACATAAACAAGAGCATATGGCACCTCCTCTGCTGCCGTCAGGTGCCCCTGACCCAGCCCCCCAAGTAACTTGGCCCCATGGGGTCATAGTCCACTAGTGGCAGTGGTGGTCCATCCGCTGCCATGTGGAGTCCTGTTACCACAGAAGCAACGTACTCCTGGTGGGGTGGCATAGGCACCTACATGTAGTTTAGTCCCTCCTGGATCCCAAATAATAACTCCTCCCTGCTCCAGCTCTGTTGGCTGCTGGAACACGGTAGAATTATTAAACTATTGGGATGGACTTGTTGGCTATCCTAATGCCATTATGGGCTACTCCTAGCCATATCTTGACTGCGATAGTCCAAACTGGGGTATCGGCCCTGGTCCAACTAGCTGTTGCTGCACCGGTCCTATAGGAGCTAGCAACAGTGGTTGAACTAGTTGCATTGGTGGATACTACTGGGCCACTAACTGCTGTACCATTGGTGGTTGCTGTGGTCCCTAGAATGGTTGCTGAAATTGTGGCTCTGGAAGTGCCATAAATTGCTACAACTATCCAAGAAAAACTTGTTGTTGTGGTTGCTGTTGCTGCTGCTGATTAGGACCAACTGACAACAATGCCTGCAACCTCTCAATCTTTTGTTGCGTTGTATGAGGTTGCAACTATGTTGATACTAGTCCTGGCCTTCCCATTGTAAATGGTTAAGCAGGTACGTGTGCTACTGGAGGTGCCTGTGGGACTAGCACTTTAGAAACAACTTGTGTAAGCTCAAGTCCCTCATTAGGAATCCTCCTACCCGTCCGTTGGATTGTGTGCCACTTGGTGGTTGCCTCTTGAATACCCAGCATGTGTATTCCCAGTGCCTCTTGCTGCGCCTCAAAGAGGGGTTGCAATTGTGCCGGTATTCTGTGGAGTGCGTCGGGGGAACAGAAGCTCTACAGGGCGCCTTCCCTCTGATCGGGTAGTAATATCCCTTGTAATATACTCCCCATATCAGCTATGGAAGGCCCCTAGCGTATCCCAGCAACCGTGGATATCCTGCATGGTTGGTGGGTGTACCCTGAGGGTAAGACCCCTTTGTGGCCCCCTGGTCTCATGGATCTAAGCGGCTCCCTCCACTTCTTGGCAGCCTAGTCAGGTTTACCTTGGTGTATTTGATCTCCTAGGTTTCCTGACCTACACTGCTCTCCCTTTGATGGGGTGCTTAGACAAGGTGACCCGCATGCTGAGTCTCCTTGAATTTGAGTCATTTAGTGGCCTCCTCCTTGCCCAATGCAGTAAGTATCTAGGTTTTCTTGTCAGCTTCTTGCCATGCCTTATCTAAGGCTGCTTTGTCCAGGGCCTCTTCCTGCCTTTTCAAGATGGGATATGTCTCCTTCCTCTCGCGAGGAATGGGATCACTTGGAGTTCCTGCTGATCCAATATAAACAACTTTGTCATATCAAGCAAAATCACCCACTTTTGCTTGCTCATGGATATGTGATCTACGAAATGGCTCCAGTGGAGTTGCAATAAGGGTTTTGCATGGATGCTTTTTCTTTGCCTCTTTGGGCTGCTTGGCCTTCGCAGAAGACTATGGTTAGCCAAACCTAGTAGGTTGGCTTACCCCACTATCATCACTACTCAACTCGTCTGCCCATGGGGCTGCCTTGCAACTCGCAAGTTGCGAGTTGATTCCACTCTACGGGGTGCCTTGCCCATCGGTGCTTTCTCAAGCTACTCCATTACCTTAGCCTGGGCCACTGGGTCTAACTCGTTGGCCAAGTTGATGGACTCAATTCATTGCACCTTTTGGCTACCGCCTATATAAAGGAACCGATGGAACTCAGCCCTGCATTAGCATTTCATCACCCGCTTTTGCTCATACTTATCAGGGCTTATTTGTCTATCCCGCTCCCACCTAAGAGCTGTGTTCTCTACAACATTGATCCTTGCCAGCTTTACGCTCATCAAGCTACTATGCATAAGCAAACCATTCCCAGTTATGGGAATACTGCCAATCTTTCTCTATGCAATGAACTTGCGTCCTTGTTGATACATCCCCAGGCAATAGGGAGGCAAAAGAAGAAAAAGGAAGTTCCAAAGTTTCCTCCCATCACTGGTGAGGGTCATTCAGAACTGGCCTCTTTGGGCTGCTATCACTATAATCCCATAGCTCAGGGATATGCCTAAATGCAAAGGACATTTTCTCTGGCCGATTGGGACCATCCCTGGCGATTTGATCTGCCATGCCTGGGGCATACCACCACTGAATTTTAATCAATTGTGCAATGGTGAGGCGTATGCCAAATCTTTTTGAGGCCAATCTCCAGCCTTCATTAAGGTCAGTGAGCCAATCTGAATAGAATTTTGTCCATGCGGCTTGGTACCTCTGTGGCCTGCTATACTACAATGTGGGGTCTGGCTGGAATTCCAATAGTTGAGCATCCATTTGCGGACTTCATTCTAGCAACACCAGCCTGTGCGGGTTCCATGCTGGGCTCTCAGGCTTGCTTAGACTCGGGTCACACACCCTACGGGCGCTCTCCATCAATGAGTCCCTATTGAGCTACTCTTCATCATTAGGTGTTCTTGCATGCACCTATGATCTAACCTGAGGTCCACGAACCGTGGTCGATGGGCTTGCTTGGATGCCTATCCCAGGCTGCAAGAATTGCTCACCTGGCAAAGGGCTCTTCCTCTTTGCCCCAGTTTGGCCGGCCACCTACCATTCTCCAATTGTTTTTGGAATGCTCGGCAAGGATAATCCTGGCACTATCAAATTGGTTGCCCTCCTGGGCTGCATGGGATCCTTCAAAGCTTGCGAGCGCTTTAGCTCTTCATGTTGCTCATGGGTCTTTGCTTCTCCCTCAAGAGGCGGTCACTTAGAGGGCCCACCTCCTTTGGGGCAGAGGCCCTGGTGGCTTTGGCCTCCTTGCTCTACTCTTTGGCCTTTTTCAAAGCCACTTCATGCTGGCGCGCCTCCTTCTAGGTGGCGATGGTCTCGATCTCCAGCCACACGATCTAGGCTATTGCATCCCGATCATGGGCATCTTGTGCCTTGGCAGCCACAAACGCTGCATTTTTCTCTAAGAGCTCTATTATCCCCAGAGCTTGGAGAAAGTTGCCATGGCACCCGGCTCTGTGGTGCATTGGTGGGGGCCTCTGTAAGGGCTGGGCCTTTAGCACTGTACAATATAACCATAGGAGCTATATATTCGAAGCGAGGAACACTGTATATTAGGGACACCAAAGGGAGCATTGTACAATAGAGTTTTGTTAGGGATATCCGGTCAGGACAGGGCGTTGTGTTGAGTCAACATGGGGTCCATACTAGGGCCAGAGCCGCGGGCGCGGGAGACCTATTAGGGACGGGTACTGAACGGGAAGTTCACACGGGGCAAATAGCTGACTCAACTATGAGACACGGGGACACGAAGAGACGGAAATACGAATTTGAACTAAGCCCAGGACACTCCGGCTATGACCATTCGGCTGCCTTGTTGCCGCCCTTGGGCAACTATATAAACAAACACAAATTGGATCAACTTGTAATCAAAGGTTGCACTGAATTCTCTCCCACTTGCACCACCGACCAGCCCCAACTCGAATGGGGAGACGGGCCATGTCCCGTCTGGCCGAAAAGGGGAACCGCCCCTTACAACCTCCGCCACTTCTTCCATCAATTGTTTTTGCACGTTAGCCTGCGCCTAGCTAGCGGATGGGCCTGCTGCTGCATCCTCCCAGACTGCCCCCTCATCTTTCGTCCTTCCCTCACGGAATGCTTCCATATCACTAGTGTCGGCCGCTGGCGCCCTATCTTGGGTTGCGGATTCAACCACATTCTTGGTCTAGCCCTCACGGGTTGTGGGATTGGTTTCCTCAACCTCCATGAAGGAGGCCGGGGATGGAGTGACTCCATTGGAGTCTTCTTGTTTTGTCCTCGCCTTGCACCTTGGAAGCGTGCGAGTTACCCCCAGGTGGCTTCGAAACTAAATGATACAACAACGTTGGTGGTATGGGGCGCTTGCCCTCTTTAAGCCACGGACCCGCCTTGCTGGGCACTTAGGTCCTTACGGGGACCTAGGCAGGACCACCCTGACCTACCCCCATATCGTGTAATAGTATAAAGTCTGGTTCGGGTAATGTTACTATATCTTGGGCAGAGCGTCCCCCACACCAAGAGACCATTATCAAGCTTTTTTTGGAATGACAAAGCTCCTTGGGCATCCCAGTTCAAGGCAGCACCCATTGCAATCCAATGCGCACAATGATGGGCCACAACGCAGTACAAGTCAATATTTTTTGGTGCGACCTCCATGGTAACTATGGTGCATGCAGTGCTTAAACAAACTCGCCATGCTTGGTCGACAAGCGGTCAAGACTCAAGTCGTATCACAACCAAAACAAGAGCAGCCACAAACCAACCTCGGGTTCTCTTTAGGTACCAGACTACGCATCCTTTTTCGTTCACCAGAACTCACAATCAGAATGGCAGACTGAACTCACACTTCACATACACACAACACGCTACCCCACAGCACCAACCCACGGCACCGATCCACAGCTCCAATTCACAGCACAAGCTCACGGTCACCAAAATTAGTCAAATTGAAGCTAATGTTTGGGTGCCAGTGCCCCTGCCATCTCAAGCAACTGGTCATGTGCTGGCTGACTAGTGCACTCACTGACCTAATTGCGCAACATGGCAGCGGCATCCTTTTGGTGTATCAGAATTTCATTTGTTAAATCTAACCTCCAATTCTATTTTCACTTTTTTCACGGGGTTTCACTGCACATCGACCTCAGTCACGGACCTCCAGTTACATAAACTGGAAAATTGCATCTGAAAAATCAAGAAACAACGGCAACCATTCAAATAAAGTGTCGATGATATAGTGCATTCCCTGAAATGAGATTCTCAGATGCCATCATTTAACTTCAATAATACAATTACGTTCAAGTAATTGAAGGAGCCAGCCTAGTCGTCAATTACCAATAAATCGAATAGGAATTCAATCGCTCTCATTGGAAGCGCAGTGCCATATGCCTAGGAACACTGCGCATGGGATCATGTACCCATGGCGTCAACCCCGGATCTCAGGCTCACACATTCAAAGGCCGCTGCGTATTGTTTCCGAGTGAGTAGTTTAGGACCACGCGGATGTCATCTACATTACTGCACAACGAACGAATGGCGTGGTCAAATTGGTTGTCGACAATTCAAGCCCCCTTCATTTTTTATAGTGGCATTCAGCGGCGGCCAATTTTCAAAACTTCCGTAAATCATGACTAAAGGGGGCCCTGAATTCCAGCCGCAGCTGGGGGGCCTCCAGGACGCTGTCCTTGTCCAGGTCATCTCATTATCGCCCTTCGGGGAAAGGTGGGTTGGTGAACTGTTGGAGGTCATGGCAACATAGCTAAAGTCAAATCAAATCAAATCACGTGTCTCTGGGCTCCACGATAACACCGGGCATACCTTATACAATATCTTTTGAGCAGCTAATGTATTAGTGGTATTTGGCGATCAAGGGTGTGCAATAACTGAGGTGTTCACGGAACAATAATTAGGACAGGCATTCTGAACAAAATAGAAGCAGACGGCAACGTCCTGGCCTTTTATGCAATATACCTTGATTGATGAAAGGGCGTCCTAGGGGCCTAGCGACATATATCTGAGTGGGTTTCTATCCAGAAGGGAGTTCCTCAGCGGAACTACAGCAGCAATTCCCTCTTGATGGTAATCTTTGAGCCGCAGTTGCAGCTGACCCCTGGTGTTGTGGTGTTGGTAATTCCACATTATTCCAGGCCATTCATGCTCTTATCTCATGACGCACTTGTCTACAGAAAAGCACGAAAACTTAGTTGGAATGTGGCATTGTATTGATGAACTATCGTACCTTGTAGCGAGAACTGAAATCTTAGAAATTACGTAAATATCTGCTCTAATAGCGCAGATGCATGTCGTTATGAATACGAATTCAAGAAACACGTGATGGTTTCTGCCGCAGGCGAGTGCCGATTCTGCTGGTATGCAGGCAATGGAGACACCTGACAAGGAGGCAATCTACAGTGTGGAGGCGCAGCTCCGTCGATGGGAGGAGCCTGGGAAAGTCTCCTGGGAAAGGTCCATTGGCGGACAGTGGTGTGCTGGCTTATAGACAGATCCGCGGCATTCGAGCGCCTGACAGTATTCCATGTCAGTTTTGTGGGCGTGGACGTTTTGGTACTTCCCCTGCTGTTGGCGGCGCTGTGCAGGTCCCTGTGGTTGCTGAAATAGGACAGATGCAAGTTTGGCGAGGAAAGCTGGCAAGGGCTGCTGTGCCTCCACAACTTGAAGCGTCTGGAGGTGCAGATGGAAGTGGGCGTGCTGATCTGGCAGTCGATCTTGGCTATGTCAAGTTTGGCTAAGTTGGAGGTCCTGGAAATTTCATTCCCCAACGAACCCACGGGGCCCCGTCACCGCAATGTCACCAAGGGCAGCGCGTCGATCGAGTTTCCGCTGAAGTTGAGGGAACAGAGCCTAAGGAAAATGGGCCGCGTCCAGGTCGCGATTCCCAAGCAGGCTTGCCAAAACTGGCGGGGTTTGGAGGTCCTAAACTCGGTGAAAACGTACGTCCTAAAACGGCCATGCTTGGTAACTCTGCTGAGTAATCTCAGGCAATTGGACCTTTCGCCCATGTCCAAGCCTCCAGGATCTCTGGCACAGTTGGCGAGCCTCACAAGGCTGTCGCTTTGGAAGACGCAGTCCGTCAGCGGTCTGTCAGCGGCGACTGGTATGCACACGTTATCCATTTGCCAGCCGACCACCGATGCGGAGGATTTGGACGCACTGGACGGCCTCTCGGCGTTGGACACTCTGTTCTTGGCGTTCTGCCGCCTTGCTAAGATCCCCTGCGAGGTCACGCGCCTCACGGCGCTCACAAAGTTGATGGTCGTGGGCAATGCGCTGGGCAGCCTGCCACCTGGAGAGTACATTTTGCGGCTTACGCACCTCTATCTGGCGGAGAATCAATTCTCAGAAATCCCGGGTGCGTTGGCGGGCGCCGTTAGATTGGAGGTTTTGAACGTGCAAGACAACAAGGCGCTGCAGATTGGCGGAAGTGATGTGGAGGTGTCGTTGGGGTTGGAGTCCCTGAGGATGGCGGATCTGGGCGGCGAGGAGAAGGAATGGGACCGGGTGTCCGTCAGGAACTTGGTGCGGTTGGCGCTGCAGAAGGGCGAGGGACTGGAGTTGGAGGTTTGAGGTCGGAAGGCGAGATAGTTTCAAACACGGTTGGTGTTGGATGGACTAGTTAAAGGACGAACCAACGCGCTCTTGTGTAAGCGCATCGATGACATGATGATGTGGATGACACGATGATCGCCTAGTGCGACCGCACGAACTGGGAGAGCTTAATAGGTAAGTATGGGATGGGAATAGGCACGGAGTGTGAGCTGGTGTGGCTGGTGGTGGTGGTGTTGATGGTGGTGGGAGGTGCGGAGCTATTGGGACATGGTGCCACTGTTGGCGAGCAACAGTTGGAACCAGGCTTGGTTTTTACGTTTATGTTTACGTTTTTACTTTTACATTTTTATGTGTAAAAACGTAAATTTTGCAAAAAAGCCAATTTTACGGTTATTTTTACGTTTTTACGGCTCCCTGGCACACGTAGGTTACACGATGGAAATTGTGTACAATGACCAGTCCTTGGCCATCTCCAGCACCCGCAACTGGCAAGGGCGACAACGCACTTAAAAAAACTCGTCTGCCTCTTCCAAGGCGTCTGGCTGCCTCTTTGGACTTTGTAATATGTATGTACTGTCCTTATGTACACCAGGCAGTTTTTACGTTGTACTTACGTATTTTTACGCATTTTTACGTGTAAAAGCGTAAAAACTATTTTACACGTAAAACTGCAAATACGATCAATTTTTGTGGCGTAAAAACCAAGCCTGGTTGGAACGGATATTGGACTTGGACCAACAAATACGTAAACTTGAGCCCTGCGGGCGGCTTGCTTTACATGTGGACTGTTTGTGCGCGCTGTCCGACCAGCGACGGAGTTTGGACCGGTTTCAACCATCACCCGTCCGAACGATCCCTCCTATAACTTACCTAACACTGTGCCTGGCATGAGTCCCCATTCACCCCCGTTCAGCATGGCTTCCCGCACTTTGCGGTGTCCACACACATCACCGCTTCGGTCCCCATCCTACATAAACCATCCAGCCCCCACACTTCCCCCATTCCGTTCCCGCGACGCCATGGCGCAGATGGCCGCCCGCGCCGCTGCCCCGCACGCCAAGATCCTGGAGGGCAAGGTCGCCGTGGTCACCGGCGCCAGCCGCGGGGCAGGTGGGTCGCCGCCCCCTCTCCCCCGATCCAATTTCACAACATCCGGTCGCGAAACAACAAAACTTGCCCGAATTGAGGACAGCCCGCCGGGCGATGCTCGATGGACCCCTCGATTGGGGTCCCTCGCACGCTTTGCGCCGGTCGCGGCCGCGGCAAGGCGCAAGGGAGTTATCGGGGGCCATCTGTGCCGCCTGGCAATTGCGACGAGATCCTGTTCGCGTTTGGCTGTCGCCACTGAAGTGTCCAACGAGGCCAGCGCATCCAACTCGCCACGCCTGACAACGAAGCGTATAGCTCCCACCTTGGCCTGCAGCTCGGCGCGATGGCGCGTGGCGTGGCGCCGCCCGCTCCAATTTATTGCGGCTTTGACTTCGCGCTGCGCGGCAACTACTGTGCGAGCACAATCACGCACACGACCCACGCCCAACAGCGCCCTCCGTTCCGTGTTCAAGCGTCACAATCTGGGGATGGCCAGCCCCCCCAAAAGATGCACCTGAGAACAGAAAATGCGCCAGAAAGTGCCCCATGAAGATGCCGCCCATGCGTGATGGTGCGCTTTTGCCGGTGATCGGCCCAGGCCCGCCCCAGCCTCCGTTCCGTGAACGAGCGTCATAAACTGGGGATGGCCATTCCCCAGAAAATGCCCAAAAGACTGCCATAGAAACTTCCCCAGGAAACTCCCCAGAAAGTGCCCCATCAAAATGCCGTCCGTGCGTGATGGCGCGCTTTGCTGGCGATCGGCATGGGCCAATCACAGAAAATCATCAGAAAGTGCCCCAGACCTCCCCACCCCACCCCAAATGCAACAGAAAGTAAACCAGAAAACATCCCAGAAAATGCCATAAAATGCCGTCTGCGCGTGATGGTTCGCTCTGCTGGTGATCACCGCAGGCCGCGGGATCGCCCTGGCGCTGGGCGACGCCGGCGCCACGGTTTACGTAACCGGCCGTAGCGTCCGGGGGGGCCCCGCCGTGGTCGATGCGCCGGGTACCGTGGACGCCACCGCGGAGGACGTGGAGCGGCGCGGGGGCCGGGGAGTGGCGGTTCGTTGCGACCACACGGTGGCGTCGGAGGTGGAGGGGCTGTTCGCGAGGGTGGAGAGGGAGCAGGCAAGGCCCCCGGCGCGTCCTAAGTAGTTCGCCGCTGGATTTTTAGGTCCTAAATGGGGGTAGTGGGGCTGGGTTAGTCGGATATTTTCTCTATTCCAAATATATTCCAAACACCACATCGCACTTCGGGAAAGAGGGCGTGATTTGCAGTTCATTAGCTTGAGTCTTGCTGAAATTGCACTCCCTGGCTTTCTGGGTCAATGCGTCCACCAGCAATCGCCAATCAGCAAGAGACCGTGATGTGTGGCTTGGTGGTCTCAGCCTTATCGTTGAAATTGCTGGGGAGCGAGAGCGCGGTCATTGCACCTGCACTGTGCTGTCGAGACGTCACTTTCAAGTTGTGCGCTGGGAGTACTTGGAATGCGATTGTCTAAAAGGCCATGGGCAAACAATAAAGACCATGTGCAGAAAAATGCCGAGGTTCGCAGTTGTTTGGTGATTTTGACGAGTGGTGGTGCAGGGCCAGGGAAGCGCTAAGTGTGGGATGTTTCCAGTCGCAGTTGTGGGGCACGAGAAGAAACAGCTGTATGGTGCTCTTTGAAGGGAAGTTTCAGCAGTGCATGTGTTTCAGTGCCGAACATTCATGGGCTGCACCAAAAGGAGCAAATTGCTCCACTGAGTTGCCACAGTCCACGTTCTTGGCAGCGTTGTGCTGAAAAAAGCGTCGCCTGGAAGAGCGTCCCTGCCCCCACTCCCGTTTCGCCTCCCATTGCAATCGCGGCTTCTGCCATAGTCGTGCACAGCTCTGCACTACCAGCAAAACTACCAGCAAAAATATGCCTTCGTGCAGTGTTCGCACGAAGTACGCCTTGGCAGTTGGTTACACACAGACACAGTGGGGTATTCCACAGCCATACCTCTTTGTGGATAACATACCTCCTTTCCAATAGAAGCGATAAAACAAGACAACGTCAAGGAAAACAAAGAATAGATAGATCATTTTCGTGCGCCTAATTTTGAAATGCTACGGCAATTTCCACACATGTTGGAGCCAAAGGGAAATGCTGAGCGTCGCCGAACGAAACAGCAGATTGGAACCGGCAATCGACACTCTCCTCATGCAAGACTAATGCGCGAGTTCCTGGGCAGACCGCCGTCCTCTCCATAGCCTGGCACAGCAAATCACGCGATTTCACAAATATCGAGGATAATTCCATTGAAAAGCCAGGACGACATGACGTTCCACTGATCGGTGGCAACTTCCGTCCAACAGGGGCGCCTGGACCTGCTTGTCAACAGCGTGTGGGGCGGCAACGAGATCGACTTTTACTCGGGGGACGACGGCACCGCCCCCTTCTGGCGCCAGCCACCCGGCCACTGGCACGGCATGATGGAGGCCGGCGTGCACGCGTACCTGCTCGCATCCGTGGCGGCCGCCCCCATCATGGTCTCCGCCGGCCGTGGCCTCATCATCAACGTCACCTTCTGGGACCAGGGCAAGTACACGGGCTACTTCTACTACGACCTGGCCAAGGCGGCCATGTGCCGCATGGCCTTCGGCATGGCGGCAGACCTTAAGGAACACGGCGTTTCGGCGCTGGCGCTTTCACCGGGGTTTATGAAGACGGAGCGTGTGGTGGCCGCGCACGATGCTGCAGACTTGGCCGACGCGGAGACGCCCGAGTATTTGGGGCGGGCGGTGGCGCATTTGGCGGCAGACGCGGGGGTGATGGCCAAGTCGGGGAGGACGCTGACTGTGGGGGAGCTGGCGAGGGAGTACGGGTTCACGGACGTGGACGGGCGGCAGCCGCCGCCGTTCAAGGTGCCGGAGGAATTTCCTGGGAGGGAGGCTGGCCAGATTTGAGGGACTTTGCAACGAGGGATTGGCCCTACTGGCAAGCGATTGGGCTTTCTTGTGGGGATCCATTTTGGAAGGAAGGGCGAGAGGGCTTGGAGCGCGGATTGACGTGCGAGGGTGTGAAGGCCTGCAATCTGATGATGGGGATGGGGACAGATGCTTTTTCAGGTGAAAGGCCGTTGGAGGCGAAAGGCTTTTGCCTCCAGCCGCCGTTTGTGAGTGCAACGGGCGTCCGTGCTGCGCCAGGAATCACAGTCACGTTCGAGGTGTCTTTCGGCGCTGTGTTGGCGCTCAAGATCGAGTGCTCTGTTTGTAAACGCGACCAACCAAGTCCGTCGACTGTGGTGGACCGTCTCGCTTGCCTCATTCCGCCCGTGGCAACCCAGAAAATGACGATGCTGTCAGCTTCCCTCCGATCTCGCTCATGGAATGGCCCCGTCCGCGGGCATGCAAACACTCCCGACCGGTGGCTGCCTTGGTGGGTTTGGGCCACAAACAGCTCGTAGGAAATTTCTAACATCGAAAATTGTTGACTATTGATTTTAGGAAAACGATTTTTGCCTTTGCACAAGAGCTTGGAATCTGGAGCCTCCAAGGCATTTAGTTTCGGCCATTCCGAATTCAAAAATGTGCGCATCGTCGCTGCAGCAGAAGAGGACGGCAAGGGAGTGATAGGTGGACGGCAATTGGACGGCAACTCGCTTCATCGATTGAAAACTGTTTCTATCAAATGTTACCCGTTTTCTGCACTTTCGAAGCAGGGCCATATTTTTAAATGGCGCAGATTTGCAGGTTCAACTCTATTTGCAGGATGGCACATTGGCAGGATCAACTCTATTCGCATATCTGACACAACTATCGGGTGCTTGGGAACATCACCACTGGGCGTCAACCATGGGCCTGTTTTGCATCGTTTACAGCAGAGCGTTTACAGAAACTGGCATCTGCTATGGTTCCGCAATTCATGTGAGGGCATGAAGTCAACTTTCCATGTGCTTGACGTCCTTTGGGCAAGTTGGCATCGGTTGCAAATGCAACCTAAGTAACAGCAATGTGCGGAAGATCGCGTCCTTGTCCACGTCCAATTGAAAAACCTGCGCTTGGCTCCAGTCCAAGTATAGTGCCTTGAGAAATTTGCCAAGCAAACATCCATTGAAACAAACTACTAGTCCCCACCAGCTTTTCCCAACAAACGCACACAAAAAGCCAGCGAAATGCGAAATTCGCGCAGTGCAATACACTGGACGGTCAATCATTCTCACCAAACTATTCCTGTCATTTTGAACTCTGCGAAGAACCAATATTCAACATCCCGGTCAGGGTGCGATCCTGACTATCTGGCGCATCGATCTGTTGTCGGCTTTGCATGAATTGGAACTCACAGGTTCGTAGGTTGCTTGTCAGCGAAAATGAGCATATATTTCTACAGTTGTCAAATATCTCTCACTGAAATTATAAAAGCAATACAATGAACGAATTCCTTTTGCGCAACATTTGCTGGTGGCCAGCCTCCTCCAGAACGACGTAACGGTTTTGATTCTGGTCGGAGCAAATGCATTGCAGCGCCAGCAAAACAGCGGGCATGGGCAACATTAGATTGCCGCGCTTGTTATAGCCTCCTTGTTGATTCTGTTTGCACTCCTATGCATGGCTAAATGCAAGCAATTAAATTTCAAATCTTCAAATTTTGAAGTTTCATGGGGTGCAGGGACATTGTGGTCCACTTGCGGTCTAACGTGCTCATTACTGGGTGCGACCCCTTCCAAAGACCTCAAACGTGCTCCCAAGCGAGGTCAACGATGGCCTGAAACAAGGCGCTGAAATTGCAGAGCAACATTAAAGCATTTGATAAAGCTCTGAAAAGAGAAGTGCGCAGCAAAAAGAGCAGCGGTAAAAATTTTTGACGCGGAAGCCTTGAATTCTCTACTGCTCACCCGGGTTCTCTTATGAGAAATTTACAGATTCCGTTGGAAGCACTGGTTGGGGCGTGGTGTGGCTTACTCAAATTGAATTGATAATAAGCATTTTGGAAACTCGACAGACTGTGGAACTGGGACGCGAGGGCATAGTGGTGTGATGTTGACGGCGGCGATGGGGCGCTGGCCAGCGCCAACTCCATGGAGTGGACGGAAATGGCAAGCTGGCCTGGCCGGAAAGAACTGAAAAGTTGCTATGTCGTGTTGCTGTAGTTTTGCCGGTGAGGGACAGCTTTCCCATGATGACGACTGCAATGCTGCTTGACAGTAATTGATGCCCCGCTGCGAATACGATGGCACCAATGAATGCCAAAACGGCGTCGCAGTTGCCATCGCGAATATGGTGCGTCTTTGCTAGTGTTTGATCAATTGCGAGACATTTCCTCATGGTATGTTAAACGCGTGGTGTGTTCTTCTCACTGTAAGCTGCGGTGAAGACAGGCAGAACGGAAGCCAGCACAGCCGTCCACTACTGCTTATTGTGGATGTGTATTAACGGTCCAAAAAAGGCTGTCGATTCTCATATCGTTTTGATTGTGCACGTGTGGTGAAGGGTTTTGCATTATGCTTCCAGACCGAGTGGTACGCGGCTCAGTACTTTACAGTTCTCTCCTGTGCCACTCCTGAAAGGTATACACTTCTTTTCTTAGAAGGTGTTCTTTTTCCTACAAATCGTCAAAACGCTTTTCTCGGCAGATTACCACCCCCGACGACCTCGGTGCCACCACCGTCCGCGTCCTGATGCCCGGCGGCCTCGAGCCCTTGGACCCCAAGGTCCACAGCCAACGAAGCCCCGGGGAAGCTGGTGGGCTCGCCGATGCACAATTCGAAGAGCCCGGCGAATCGCTCGACTCGCAGTCTGCCGTGTCTGAAGTATCGCCAGCCATATCGGACATATCGCTCAGCATATCTACGGGATCGTTTGTCGAGCCCGGAGAATCACTCGGAGCACCGGCTGGTGTGCAGCCAGCAGGGTGCTCGAGGCTCGGAGAGTTTGAAATTGAACTGGCGTCCGCGTGCGCCGACCAGGTAAGGGAACAAATTACTGGGATATAATGCTGGGATATTTTGGGGTATATACTGGGATACTTTGAGCAGCGCACCACCAGGTTATTGCGCACCAACTACGAGTTGGTACGTATTGACTACCCAGTTTGATACTTTCCAAGTATACTTTTCAATCAGTGGATCAAAAAAATGCAATGGTAAATCCCATCTCAAACTGACTGATAGATGAATCGTCATGGATCCCTTGCCAAAAGTCCCATCGCTTCTTTTACCCACGTTGTGCTGAATTCAGTTGTGCACGAGTTCAGTTGTGCACGAATTCACTTGCCCGCGTTGTGCCCGCGTTGTGCCCGCGTTGTGCAGGAACTTGATGGGATCTGTCATATTTTCAGCGGGCCAGGGCGCCTAGATACACGATCGTTCAACACATTGGATTTGGGCACACCGGGCAAACTCTGTGCCTGCATGCCACCATCCAGTTCAGAATCCGAGCCACTCGTAAAGTTCTTGTACTTCCATTCGCAACCGTTGTTTGAATTAAAAGGGACGCCATATCTGGTGATTTTAGAGATCTGCGATTTTGTCTGTCTACGATTTAGACATGTATGATTTCAGGAGAAAAGGCCCAACCTCTGGGGACGTCCCCAGGGATGGCAGGGACGTCCCCATTGGCGCCCTTGAAAGGGAAGGGTGGGGGTGGGCCGTCCCCGAAATCCGTCCCCGACCGGCAGAGCAATTCCGTCCACAGCGTCCCCACAACCCCACGTCACCGGGCGCCCCCAGAATTCTCCACCGGCCTACAGCACGATTCCGTACCCAACGTCCCCACAAACCCAGGTCGCCGGGCGTCCCCATTGGAGCTAGGGGGGAGAGGGGGGAGAAATGCTTGTCCTCGCGTCCCCACATTCCCACGTCCCCGTGGGGGGCCCTTGAGGTCCGTGCCCTCCTGTGGGGATGTGGGGACGCCGGGATGCGGGGATGGGCGTGGGCCCCCCCCCTCCCCCTTAGGAGGCCCTTGAGGCCCCTGCCCTTGTGGGGACGTGGGGACATGGGGACGGGGGGCCAGCGACCTCAAGGCCCCCCCAAGGGGAGGGGGAGGGGGGTGGGGGAACGTCTGTCCCCTCGTCCCCGCATCCCCACGTCCCACAGGGGGCCAGCGGCCTCAAGGCCCCCCCAAGGGGTGGGGGGTTGGGGGGTTGGGGGGGCGGGGCAACGTCCATCCCCACATCCCCGCGCCCCCACGTCCCCACGGTAGTCCAGCAGCCTCAAGGACCTCCCAAGGGGAGGGAAAGGGGGGTTGAACGTCGGTCCCCACGTCCCCACAAGTAGCCAGGGGCCTCAAGGACCCCCAAGTGAGGCTGCTGCCCCCGCAGGGACGTGGGAACGCGCAAACGCTCCTCCTCCGCCACCCGGCGACGAATTTAGGCGACGCCCAGCGACGCGGGATCCTGGGGATGCCAGGGACGTGAGCGCTCTGCCAGGCGGGGACAGAATTCGGGGACGCCTGGTGACGTGCGGTGACGGGGACGCTGGGGACGGAAACCGCCCTCTACGTGGCGACGTCCCCACCACAGGTCGGCGATGTCCCCGCCCCCCATCCCCGGGAAAATCCGGGGACGTCCCCAGAGATTGGGCCTCTAGTGGACTGAGCTCACTCCACATTCTCTCGGCCGCAGGAGACCACCTCCTCTGATGTCACCTTCCGCTACGAGCAGCTTCCCCGCGGCACCCACAACCTCCGCATCGCCGCCCTGGCGGCCAGCCCCAGCACCTTCCTCCTTTCGCCCACATTCGTGGCCACCAACGCCCAGCCCGAGCTGGCGGGCATGGGCGGGGGCGGCCAATTCGATATCTGCGTATATAAATCTACGGATTCGATATCTACGGGCTCGTAATCTACGGATGCAAAGTCTGCGACATCGAAATCGGGGCGTCCCAGGTGCTCTCCGCGGGCCCAGGGGCTCCCCCCAGTAACCAAGAGCTGTCCGAGAGGCTGCAGCGGCCAGTGTCCATGCAACGTGAACTCAGGGACGTGCCTCTGCTTTGATGGGCGGGCGGGAGACGACTGTGAATCCTTCACGGACCCGTGACTGGTGGCCTGTTGGGCTCTGGAGTGTTCCAGAAGTACTTTGGCGGAAATGTGGCTGTTGGCGGCTGTGCAGTTCGGAAGGTCCTGTGCATACTCTGCCGGGATCCTTTCTGGATATCTTCGGCATCCCGTAAGATAAATCGTGGTTCATGAGGAATGCCTGCCCTCGGGAATCTACTTGGCGTTGTGGCTGCCAGGGGCAGTGCAGTTAGCATGGTCTTGTGCTATGTCGCCGGGATATTGCCGGGATTCTGTCATCGATATCTTACGTGATAAATCGGTGTGCTTGAGGATTGTCTGCCCCCTGAAAGTATTCAGGGAGCTGTGGCCGCTGGACGCCGTTCAATGCGGATGGTGCCGTACAGCACCTATGAGATATGCAGATGTGCATATCTCGCCGGGACCTTGCCTTTATTCTGCCGGAATATAATGCGGGAATATGTCATTGATGTCTTATACGATAAATCGGCATGCTGGTCGATTGTCCACCCCCAGAAGTCTAGGCGCAACTGCGGCTGCCAGGTGCTGCGCAGCCCGGCCGATCCTGTGCATCTGCTGCAGAGATCTTGTATCTTGTCGCGATTCTTCTGGAATGTCATGTACATCTTGTCGGGGCCCTCCAGGCATGGCTGCGTGCCGGGGAGTCCAGAGCAGAACCTGCCACCTGTCGATCTGGGATTGTCCCCCCGGGCAGCGACCTCAAGGTCAGATCAATGTTCAGGGCGCACGTGGTGCAGGTCGACGAGCAATGGGCAAAAGCGCTGCCCGTGTTCTCAGCCACCCGACAGGTGGAAAATTGGCCTGGTAAAGATGCTTTTTTTTCTCAAGCTCTTGGTTTTGGCGCCACGTGCCTGGAAAGGTGTTGCCGCTTCAATCGTGGCGAAGATTGTCGAAATTGATGTTTTGGTGAAGCAAGTGCACAGGGGCAGGCTGGGTGGGGGTGGGGGTGGGGGTGGGGGTGGGGGTGGGGGTGGGGGGCGGGGAGGTGGGTGCGTGGGCGGCGGGGCGGGGGGGGGAGGGCGGGGGGGCGGTCCGGGGCGGTGGTGGTTAAGTGGGCCAGCACTTCAGTCATCGGCGGAGAACGAAAAACAAGTGAGAAATTTGACAAGACGCTATCGTTTTTGGACCAGAGTCGGCGCTGATGCTCGGCACATTGCTTTGCTGTATTGCAATGCCCCCGCAAGGGCTAGAGGAGCGCTTCAAGGTCCGTGAAGTGGCCCAATGGCTTGAGCAAGTTGTCCAAATTATGTTCCATTCCACACGATTGACGTGCCAGCCCCACAGAACGCTGTCTGTGATGACATAGACTCACTTTTCATTCGCCGTAACTTGACGTAAGGCTGCTCCTTGCACATGCAAGGCCGTGAGAGAGCCTCTCAGCATTCACACAGCCAGTTCCCCGAATTAGAGCCAAACTGGCTCACCCACAGCCTGCTAGCGCACTGTGCTGGAGACTGGCAGTACTTCAGCAATACATGACGGTATCTGTTCTGCAACAAGTCACATTCCTTTATTTGCACCATTTGCATTCGCCTAAAAATCAACTGGAAGCTGTGTAATCAATCCTATGCTATCACTAGGTCGTGAAAGCGGGAAAAAGATCTTGCACGCTCAAGAAGCTGCCATCCAACTGCATTCATATTCTAATCACATCCCCCCATCCATCAACAGCAAATGGCTATTTGCGCCTGCAGGCTGCCCTCCCCATCGCACTACACAGATCGCCCTGCATGTTATCATTCTGAACCCATTCCTCCACTAATCAATGCCCAACAAATCACGACAAATCTAGCAAAGATCGCCCTCAACGTACCGCTTTCACTGAAAGCCAAATAGCACAGATAGTCCGTCGCAAATTTATTTTACTCCTATCTCTCTTTTATCAGCAACAACTATGTTTTTCCCTCTTTTGGTCACCACTGCAGATTGCACAGATGGAACCCACTAACATTCCAACAGCCCTTGACAGAATGGCAACAACGAATGAAACCAACCAACACCAAAATTCGTTTCAAGCCTCAATGGCACAGAGCACAGAACAAACGCTGACGTGATTGTGGCAACAACCAATCCAAAAGTCCCTGGCCTTGGCCTTGTCCTTGTTCTTGATGATGAGAATTGACACTGATCACCGGCAGAAATCTATTTTCAGCCTGCTGTCTGCCCTCCGCGCAAGGCTGCACAGGTTCTCCGTGGACTCCTGGCTCCAGCGCTTGTCCTTGCTGCCCAACCCCAAGTACCGCAGGCATGCCATGCCCAACACGAACTCCACATCCCCCTCCAAGAACACCAGCTCGGGATTGTCTTCCAGATCCAGCAGTTCCAGCCCAGTGGCATCTCGCAGCACCGTCGGCACATTGACAAACCTGTTGTCGGCCAGCATTACCTGCACCAAATTCTCCACATACGGGCCTGGGGGCAGTGACTCGAGCCGATTCTGGCGCAGATCTAGACGGGTGAGCTTGTTCATTGGCAGCAGGGGCCCGGGCACCCTGGTGAGGCTGTTGAGCTGCAGGCCAAGGCGAACGAGGAGGCCAAGCTCAGGGATGAGCCGCCGCAGTAGGGATTCGATCTGGTCCGTGTCTGCCATCCCGATGCCCGTCAGGTCAAGGTCTTCCAGCCATGTCATCTTGGACACGACCCCCACGGGAAACGACCTGAAGCCATGGCCCTCCAACTCGAGGCATTTCAGGCAGGTCAGTGTGGTCAATGTGTATGGCAGCTTCCAGGGGTCCCTGTGTTCGCTGCCTGCGAGGTTGAGGCTCAAGTACTCCAGCCTGGTGAGCGAGGACACTGCCTCAGGCATGCATCGGACATCCGTGTCCAGCAGCGAAAGCACCCTCATGTCGGACCAGTTGGCAAAGGCTCCTGTCGCAAAAACTGCATCCACTTTGCCACACCTGGTCACACAGGAAGCCAAGCGTTTTCAGGCGAATGTCGGCAACAACACCATGCCACTGGTTGGGTGATTTGTTGAATGGGTTTGAAATGCTTGGTATACACAGGCCACAGCTTCCACAATGCCACACCTATTTGCAACAACTACGTTGAACTCTCATATATCAAACACCCTTGCGGCACATTTGGTTGTTGACAAGCTACATCACCTAGCAATGGCAGCTTCACTGCATGAACACCAGCAGCGTGCACATTCACAAAGAATGGAATGCATTAAGCATGCATGGCACCTAATCTTGGAACCACTACTTTCCTTCCATACATTTCCATATATCACACCTCTCTACACACAGAGCTTCCGTTGTACCAATTTGCAACATCCTTACCAGCAATACCGCCACTGTCAGAGTGCCTCAGCATCTTTCCCCCCTTCCTTTTTGCCTCTTGGTTGTTAACTCACCTGTGAAGTCGCAGCTCCTGCAGCCTCTGGGGGAAGCCGATCGATACAACACCATCAACATTCCGCTCATCAAAATTCCGATATGGGTCAGCCGAAAAATGGACCGTCAATGACCTCAGATTTTTCAGGCCTGACAGCGACGCGATGGTCTCCCAGTCCAGCCTCCCCTCTGAAGCATCGGCTGGCAGTTCAACTTTGAGCACCTACCAAGATGCCAAAGAAAGGACAAATTGGAATACTATATTCCTGCAGTTATAATGGCACCGTAGTATGCTTGAGGCCAAAAGCCGATCAGCACATGTTTGGAGACATGAGCATTTGACTGTCCTCTATTCACTGGAAGGGGCAATCAACATAAGAATAGCACACCCAGTACAACGTTGTGCACATGTCCAGAAGTGTAAAACAATAATGTGAGGTGCAATTGGTCAAGTACTGAATCAGAGACCCATATGAACCAGACAATGTCGGGTGCTGTTTGCAAGTCAAGCACTGCTCCCCAACAAGCCCATGCTCCAACTCGTCACACAATGCATTCGTTTATTTCCGTACCTTCAAAATCTGCAGGCACGGCAGGGCGTCCCACGTGCTGCTGTGGAAGCGGCACCCTTTCAGCTCCAGAGCCAGCAGCGACTTGGCGAGGATGCCCAGCAGCAGGGGCAGCACATGCACACCCACATCTGGTGCTCTGAAGTCTATCCCATGAACACGCAGCTTCTCCATCGATGTTGGTACCCTGGCCAGCCAGCTCACCGCGCGCCGCCAGTCGATCCTCCTGCTGCTACGCTTCATGAGGTCCTTGCTGTCTAGGCAGCACGACTGCCAGACCTTCGAGTCCTTTTGTGCAACTCTGTTCCATGCCTTGCAGACCAGTGGGACAACCGAGAGCCTGGGCATTGCCACAACAATGTCAGGTGCAATTTTTAGCAAATTTGATGTTTTAAGCAACCCTTGCTATAACCCTGAAGTCTAGTTCCCATTAAGGAATACAGGCTTTAGCCTGGCTCAATAGAATATACGTGTATATGTGGCTGTCAGCCTGGGCAGGCTGTGACGATCAACACAGCTTTTGTGTTCTAATACTTCATCATATGCAGCCAAAAGGATCATGCAAACCCAGGCACCTGAAAGCCAATGTGACAACACATTTTGCGGAGTCCAAGATGCACACAGCATGAAATACTTATGGGATAAAGAACCCTGGCTGTGAAACTGAAATTTGGGTAAAGACCCTGACTGAACAGGAGAAGTGCACACATCGATTTCCAACCCTGGAGGCTTCACAATGGTGTTTGGCAAAGTTTTGTCCTGTTCAACATGCGCGCAACCTGTCAGAAAACAAGTGCTTACACTACCCGCACAGAAGAGATGTAGGCAACAGATGAATGTCCGCAACTGTCATGAACGTGTCAGTCAGGCATAACTTCGGTGCACTTCTACTACTGACTGTGCAGCGGCAGAAAAGCTAATCGTCACTTGCCAACCGGTGAGTCAGCATAACCCATTCTGCCATTCGTCTGAGTTCGTCACCACGATCATTGTGGAGGCAGCCATGCTTGGCACACCCACACTTGGACACAGACCATTTTGTTCAGAAGAGAATTCCAACTGCGCTTGGGCTTGGACATCTTGGTTCGGATACACTTGGACAGGCTCAACAGTGCCGACTACATTCACCTATATTAAAGTGTTTGCACTGCATTTGACTAGCTGCATGTCTGAGCCTGATATTACCCAAGAGGTGAATGGGCAACTGTTGGGGCTGTGATAAGTGCACCCAGTGTGGATTTGTGCACATGCTCAAACACTTATTTGTGGCTCCTCAACAGACCCACAGCATTATTGCTTTGCAAGAGCAAAGGCAGACCGTGCGAACATGTTGTTCGTTGCAAAATAGCATTGACACGGATTTCACCCTGTGCAGCACAGTGCACACACCAAAAGGAGGCGGCGTGCACATCAGCGCCTGCTGCAAGAGACGCAGCGTGGAATCTCAACTGCATTACAGAACTAGATATTGATATAGATGACTAGATATATATAATTATACATTCTTTCTCTCCTTCCTGATATTTTCTCTCTGATGGTTAGGACTCCCCCGCATGGATATTGAATGCTGACCAAACACTGATGCCTTCTTCCTATCTTATTGTTGGGACCCTACATCGGCTTCTGCAGGAAAAGGATCCCGTTGTGCCCTACGATTTGCATTGGAGCTCTTTGCTTCGATCAGCATATGATACACTGGAATTGAAATAAATAAATAAATAAGTATCACACTTCCCCAAAAAAAGTTCAAAGAATCGGCAAAAAATGCATACACACAGCTTACCTTTCTGAGAATGGCAACAATCTGAACACCTCTGCAAGGACACCATCTGGAGTGCCCTCAATAGTCGACCCCCACTGCCCACAGTAGTCCATGCTGAGCCACCCTTCATTCACGTTCTTCTACCTGACGACCACAAGAAATGGTTCACACAGACTCCACACAGGATACCTACTGCACCAACTAGCTCCACTGAGAAACAGCCGTTCGTCACTTCATTTTTTCACATTCTACATCGGGTCCCCTGGTACCATAACAGTGGAAGCTATGGAGGCCTTTGGCCAACCTGCACGATGACACATGGTGGCAAGGACCTGTACCTATGCTCCTCTTCTAACAAAAAGGGTGGTGCACCAGGTATCATGGAATCTCCACAGCAAAAATTCCTGTTTCTGCCTCTCCTGCCAGTGCATCTCCGAATGGTATGTACGATGCCTACAAGCTGCAATCTGGCATTTACCTGGATGGGGACAATACCATCCGCCTACAAAAGCTGATACGAAATGGTCTGGGCACCATGCCAAGCTGTAAATATGTGGTGCAAGTGTGAAGCGTGCATGAGAAGAAACATGCTGCAGCAGACACTGCTGAACAGGACCAGTACACCCAGGGACACACGCACACTGGAAAGCAGTATTCTGTTGGTTCCCGAGGTCCTCATGACCGCATCTTCTCACCTACCAACATGAGAAAAAAAATGTCCCCTATGGTATTGGGAGAATGTGAAGCTCATGTTGAGCACTGTGAGGCGCTTCTGTCCACCATCTTCCATAATGCAACAGGAATTTCACAACATCTTGCTCACAAGCAGGTGCCCGAGGCACAGTATATATTCGCCAATGGGACAGGTTTGGATGGAACACAACAAGGCAAGTTTTTTGCTGTGTCATAAGCCGGTATCCAGCCATATGTTAGTATGCAAGAACCAGCACCCTGGAATCAAGAGATTGCAGGACTGAACCAGGAATGCCAGAATGTTGCAACAGGACAGGATATGGCCTCCACCCTGTCCCCACCCCTAGGCCCAAACTCCTCCAATTCTTTCCAAACCACAGTGCCCAAATTTCAATCAATCACAACATGTTGAAGGAAAGAGAGACATGCTGGCCAGCAGCTCCCAGTAAGCTCCCCAGAAACAAACATCACAGAAAGGGTCCACTGTACTTCCCATAGTACATGTGGGCAGCAGCACGATCCCTGCTGGTTGGCACCGGGCTACAACTGTCTACGATGATATATCTGAAGGAGCACTAGCCCCTCACAGCCAACCAAGGAGCAGAGACGCGTCCTGGCAGTGCTGGTACGATTTGCAAGAGCAACGCCCTTTGGGACAGCTCAGGCCCGTGATTTAACAAGCCGCAGCACAGCCACCCCAAGGGGCCAAAACGCAGAGGAAGGACGGGCAGGTCTGCACAGGGTCTGGGTTTTAGGAGGGTTAGGTGTTTGGGGCCTTGGTAGTTCGCCTAGCCAGCCAGAACATTACAGAAAGGGCCTTGCCACACGCAAAAGGCCTCCACGCTCGCGTGTGCCCAGGCGTCACGAGCGCGGCGGCCACCACAGTCGGGCTACTGCTCGGCTATGCCAAGGCAACGGTAGGGGGGGATAAGGCACGTGGGGACAAACTTCGTCCCTCCTCATCTCATGGATTAGCCATCAGGCGCGCGGCAGGTGAATACAGATCTGTTGGCCACAAAATCAGCCGAGTCTGGGGCCCTGCATCACCCGTTTGAGCCCCTCCGTGGCTCCTAACCCACGCGAAGGCGCCACCAGGCGGCGCAGCCCTCCTTGGACACCCTCTTCGACCCTTTCTACCCTTGAAACTCTGCCAGAGCGGCCGGAGCCAGAAGCTACGATTCAGGCCGTGATGCAAGCTATGATTGACGCCGTCCGCGCGCACAACGGATGGGTGGCCCCCCAAGTCGCCCGGGATCAACGAGGGCTCTTCCGGCCTCGCACCGGTACGGGCACAATCGACGATCGGATCAGATGTCGTACACAACCGCCAGGAGGCGACGGACCGATGCGGGCCCCGCTGTGGTTCACACACCTTGTGTAGAACGCGGCCACCGGTGGCACCGTGGGCTCGTGCAGAGGCCTGGAGAGGCGCGGGGAGCGCCCAGTCAGTGGGGTGGCGATTTTGGCGCCCTGGAGCTGTTTTCACTGTCCGCCGGGTGGGTGGGGTTTGGTAATGCCTTGGGTGGTGCGCCATGATCTGTACGGCGTCGAGCGACTGCGACGACAGGACGGGAGTCCTGTCACAGGACTGCGGTGTTGCTGAGGGGGATGGCTGTGTGGGGTGATGGTTGACACGTACCAACATACGGAGGGCATGTAATCAGTCCCTCTGTCTTGTCAGTGAATATCCGTTCCTGTTCCGGACACCCTAAAGACCCTAAAACCACTGACCCTCTGACTCGCGTTGGCCTTGTCGGCGAAAGAAGAAGGGGTCCTCACGGAAAAGACAGAGGGGCTAATGTACTTTACGCATGGAGGGTTGCCTGGCTGCACTGTCATGCAAAACTGATGATGGCGATTATGGCATATAACGCGATGACATGTGCAGACGGCTGCATCCTTCCCTGGTTATGGGTTGGGGCTTGACGGGAATAATGACCTCAAGGAATGGTGGAAATTGGGGGGGGCATGACAGTGACATTGTTACCGCTAGAACTGATTGAGTGTTACCAATAACTGAATGCATGAAAAGATAATGAAGCACTAGGAATTGCATTAAGGGTGTTGATGAACGGACTGAATACAAAGGACAGAACGCCTGTTGTCCTTTTGCCTTGGCTGTAAACCGTTGCCGTGGACTCGAGGGCACAATTCCCGTTCAGGGCCCACCCCTCGATCGTGCTTGCCTTCGTCAACATTACTCTGTACTGGTGGGGAGACGGGAATGATTGCCACAACAGGATTGTCTTGTGTGGCTCAGACCTTGAGTCGGAGGATAAGTCGCGGATCATCTCCAGAGTAGGAACACTGGTCGGACTGTATAATTGCGACCAATGGTTTCAACCATTGCAACGCGCTTACTGCTGACCAACGCACCTACCTACACCTGTCATACATGGTTTTTGGCGATGATAGCAACGCACCAAATTCATGAGTTGTATTCCTGTGGCACCGAACCTGAGTGTCCTTGCCCGGCATGCACATCGATTGAGGCGAGCGCTTCGCGCATGGCCTCGTTTCATCCCTCAGGCACACACCTTTCATCAACTTGTTGTGCAAAACTTCATGATGATGACGAGGAGATGTGTGGACATGATAATGCGTTAGATTGTGGTGACATTGGCGCCAGCTGGGGTCGGTGCTGGAGACAAATTGCTGGTGTGAAGTGCAGCGGTTCACGAGTTAAGCATTCGCAGGCAATCACGAATTTTCCTGGTTGTGTTACTGGGAAGCTCTTGTGAAGGGGGGATGGAGAGAGTGTACAAGAGCGATGATTCCGACCAAAGGGGATGCGGCATCAAGATGCACGCAGCTGGCGATGAGGGTTCGAGTACTGCGCCGTGCTGCTGCCGCACACAAGGCCGTGTTAAGATGGGCTTGTTCTAGAACAAGCCGAAAAAGGGCCAAATAACCCTTTTGCAAACACACATAAAACACATTTCACCATAGTTTTACACGCTGAGAACACAAAAATAACACAAACCCGTGAAATATGTACACGTTTGAACACGTGTTATTTGGCCCTTTTTTTCCTAGTGTCTCTGCTCTCTTGAAAAACGTTGCACCGAGTCTCTGCTGTGTTCAATATCACGCTTGTTCTTAAAGAAACGTGCCGCATGCTGAAGGATTACAAATCCACCCTTGAAAATGTTTTTGATGGCTCTTGACACTCGCTGCATGTAAAATAACAAAATTTTCCAAGTTTTTCGTCCACATACAT
The DNA here is from genome assembly GCA_905146915.1 of Ostreobium quekettii. Lineage (NCBI taxonomy): Eukaryota > Viridiplantae > Chlorophyta > Ulvophyceae > Bryopsidales > Ostreobiaceae > Ostreobium > Ostreobium quekettii. Next base: position 1,511 of record CAJHUC010002644.1, on the reverse strand, counting down.
CACCAGACAATATGTTGCCACAATACTGAGCTTTTTGGCATTACAAAGCAATACATCACATTGCAGCGTCCAGGTACCTCCCCCGTTCTATCGCGAGATATGTGGGTCTTGTGCCACCGAACAAGTGCGGATGTGAAGCTCCCAAGTAAAGTACTGAGGTTGGTCCCTGCTGTCTGTTCTCACAGTGCTCAACATTATTGCAGACACCCAATGCTCCCGAAGGCCAGCATGTCCTGCAGACTGTCCTGGACAGCGAGCTCCACAAGTGAACTGCTGGCGTGCATCTCCATATGAAGATCTTCCTTCACCAGGACATGTGCAGCTATGCATGTGAAGGAATTGCCCTATTGGCTGCCGTTAGAGGCGGGCGTGCATTCACCATGTTCGTAAGTACTGGTGCAAGGATAAATCATCATGCTCGGCTACATAATGTGGCTGTTGGCAGCATGCCAGTTCAACATCACAACTACCGTAGTTTGGCATCGCACTGTTTCTTAAAATTAAGTGGACACTAAGACAGTGAGACACTGCAATGTTGAAAACAGCACAACGCGACACTGCAGCGCTATTGTCAGCCACAGGTGCCACAGGTGAAAGAACGATATCCATGTGATCAGCACCATATCCGTGTGATGCGGATGAAGCTCAGTAGTGCCGATTAAGTACGGCGCTACATATCGGCGAGAGGAAAATGTAAATACGTTCTGTTGCTCCATACGTAACACAAATGGTCCCGGTCAGTTCCCCAGATTTCACGCCGCTGTGCTCAATAGGCCCTCGATATGCAGCTCAGTGTCTGTTATTCCATCTTCCATCCAAACATGGAAAGTTGTTTAAGACAGTGCACAGCTGCCTATCTGCGAGAAGCAGAACACACCTATAAGCTGAGACCCGTCGGAGCAAGGCGCACCTGTGGGACAACTAAGAGCGTCTCCCAAAGGCGTCAGGTACTTGCTTGTTTGCGCGAAGTCTCTGGAGCGTGTCTCTCTTCTGTACGCCAAATGTAGGCGGAGAGTTCCAAGTGCGAGCGACCCGAATCGCACAGAGGATTGGGGTGAGAGTTCAGACCTGATCGCTGCGACTCTCTTGAGCGACCTCGCCGCTCGCTTGACAGTCTGGAGACGCATTCCTCACTCACATTTGACGAGTTATATAAAGTGTAACATTCTATATCATATATCGTATATTATACAGAGTCTCAGCGCCTCTGAATGGACCCGAAGTAGCCTCGTTTGCATCGTTTGTAGTGATGTGCCATTTGTGACACAATGTACTTAAAGGCATTTTTATATGAGTTCTGCACTGTACGTTGATATTAAACATCAATTGGAGGCGAAACGGGAACTATTATATCTGCCTAGAAAAGTTAAATTGACAGGCGTCTTGTTTCATTCCTTTCGTTTTGCAGGATCATATGGCTGATATCTACTTTCCGAGAAATCTGGGCGAATATCTGTTGCAAAAACACTGATGCTCCGACGGGGGAATCAATGTTGACTTGCAAGCAATGG
>CAJHUC010002642.1:0-32140 GCA_905146915.1 Ostreobium quekettii | reverse complement strand
CAACTCCCTCGATAGCATCCCACAGCGTTCAAAAACACCACTGCCCCCCTTTTGGGCCAAGTGCTTTGCGCAACCACGGAGCGCCAAGGCGGCAACAGCAGGGGATCCTCCCGGCTACTGGCACCCATCGCCTACAAGCAACAAGAATTGCGCCGTTGAGATCGGCAGCTACGGCTGGCACAACTTGAGGTGGAGCACCGCGCCCATGACAGTCCATTCATGGAACCCGAAATAAAACAGAGCTCGGCAAACCACATGAAGAGAACCGTTTCACTGGGTGACTCACTTCTGTAATCGGTTCCCGATGGGTGTCGACCGTATGCGCAATGAACACCGCATGGGATGGCCCGAGTATTCCAATATTACAAACTGTAGAAAACGGGAAACACTAAAAGAAACAAAGGGTGAAAACGCCTCTGAAACATTAGGGCTGTAGTGCCTTGGGGTTGAGCTTCACCGAGAAAGTTGAGGGAAGCAGGAGCTGACGGGCTGGAGTCGTTCTGTGCCTTCAAAAGAATCGTGTCATTGATCAGCTCCCCAGACTGGCCAGGTCAAAGGCTACTCTGGGAGGTCCTGCAGCGTAAAGGTGCAGGCTTGGGGGCAAATCGGGCTCACTGGGCTGCCCTATGATGCCCTGATCCGTCAGGATCATTCAGGCTGTCCAGCCTGACGAGGAAGGGCACGAGGCCTGTTGGTTTGCACGAGAAATGGGGGTTCCATGTGACTGAAAAGTTATAATTCGCACAAAACATGACCTGAATTGCATTTTAGCACGGGGTACATGCAAATGAATCAGTTACCATTGGGTGTCGCGAACAGCAAAGGCATGCACACTGAATGCATCCTCTTAACATGCATGGTTGCGTCCTGACACTCCCACAGGAATGCACATGCGTGCATGAAAGCTAGAGGACAGAAAATGTCCTGACATACAGGCTGCACTTTCCTTGGGCGATGGAGTTATGTCAGCGATTCCAAAACAAGGAGGCTGACACATTAGCGACCCGCACGGGACGTGGCAATAGATTTCCCACGACTGCCATGAAGCCTTGTGGAGGTTCGGGTCGTCAGACGCTGCCAGAAAGGGATACAGCTGGCTTGGCGCGGCTTTGAAATCCTATCTGGAGTGACGTCACTGTGTCAGGCTGAAAAGATGCCTTACTGATGGAAAGGAAAGAGGAAAAGGGCTGGTCGCGGTGGAGAAAAAGAAATGGCCCGGGAGCGTTGGTTTACTTTTGGGGCGGCATGCTGGGGATGCATGCACAAGGCGCTTGGAAAAAAACAACATACATAAAACACATTTTATCATAGTTTTACACGCCAAGAACACAAAAGTAACACAAACCCGTAAACTTCGTACACGTTTGAACACGTGTTATTTGGCCCTTTTTTCCCTAGTGAAGTGGACTCCTGTGGTTTTCTCATACAGGCGTGTCTTGGGGACCTGTCCACGCAAAAGCGTTGCAAAGAGAAAATGCCGGAAATAGCATTCAGAAAGACGTGGGGAAGTTGACAGAAATGTCACAAGACTTCACCAAACAGGCCACCGTGCCCTGGCAGTGATGGGCTTGTTTTGATACCAGTTTGGTTCATTCTTGTTTAGTTGGTGCGCAGCCGCAAAATGTTTTGTAATTCCCCTTGTCTGACCCCCGTAAACGTGTATGGCTCAGTAAATGGACCTGAAGGGGGTCTACCGTACTTTAGGGGTGAACAATGATCGAGGGCACATCAGTGAATGGAATGTATTGTATTGTCTTTTGCAGTAGTTTGTGACTAAGGTGGCAGCCGGTCATGGGGTGCGGTGAGCTGCACGGAGGCAGTGAGGGGGCCCCATGTTGGATGATTTTGACAGCACATGGGGAATTGCGTTAATAGAAGGGTAATTGATGTTGGCTATAGTCCAAGAGTCAAGAGTGCTTGAGCTCCATCTTTGGATGCAGCTCACCTCGCTTAGGCAGGTCATATTTTATTTGGAGCATTTGGCTGATGAAGTGGCCACCTGGAAGGGGTCTTCACTTTAACGGGTGGTTTGGCAGGATTTGCCGAGTTATAGATCAGAGTATTCTCACAGGTTTCACACAATCAGAGCTGAGATGGGGATACCGGCAGACAGGTCTGCAGTAGGGGCTGGTGATGGGAAGGAAGATGGGATTACTGGCAGCAGCCGGGGGCAGGCCCAGGGGGCAGATCTGCCACCCGTACCAGTCGATCCGTAGGAGCTGGATCTCGATGACGACTTTGAGAATGACATCCTTCCCTTTCTGCGAACGGCTGGGAACAAAAGGTAGCCTCTTTTATACTGAATTTTGAAGCCCGGTGATGGAAAACATGGAAAGCAACAAAAACTTAGTTGGGAATGTGCTGCCTCTGATTGTGTTTGGATTGGGGTGATTGCATGAGCATGGTCTCTGTGCTGAAGTCACGATTACTGTTGTCATGCAACGTGCTTTGGGCGGGGTTTTTGAATGGAATGATTGTTGCATTGCTGTGTTTGTTGGCAGCGTTGGTTACAGAAAGTCCAGTCAGTTTGGTGGGGGCGGCGCCATGGTTGATGCGCTGAAGATACCCTGACCCTACTAGGCTGTGATATCGGTTGATGTGACTTTGTGTAATTTGATCGGAAGTAGCTTGGACCCTTTGGGACCAGGTTGGTCCCTTTGACATGGATTTATGGGGCTGCTGCCGGGGCGTGTGTGCTGTCCAGCCCTGGGTTGTCGATCGGTAGGTGGTGGCCAGCGATGAGCGCGCGGGCCCGAGAGTTGCAAAGCCATTGTTGTAAGGGCCGACGATCCCACCTTTCGGTGTTGGTTGCCATGTGTGTTCTGAGCGTGAGGCCAGCGAACTGGCTGAAGGCGCTTGCCCATGCGGAATGGGTCTTCACCGCCGATTCGGACGCTGCAAGGCGTCGTCATGGCAGTATGCGCGGACGACCTGTTGCTGATATACCCAGACCGTAAGACCATAATACCACGCCGCCGATAGGCGTGCCGTGGCCTGCACAAGGCTGCCAAGGGCCGACACCAAAGTCCGAAGCGCATAAGGGCCACAAATGGGGCAGGTTGGCCTGAAAGGGCCGCATATGTTGCACATGGGGCATGTAGATGCCGAAACAGGCAAGGCCTGCGAAAAACCAGCGCCGGAGAGGCAGAGCATGCACGTCGATGCGTTGTGATTCTGTCGTGCGCGCCAGAAACTGTAAGCTTGTAGTGAAGTCTGTCGATTCGTGGTGGGATGCTTGACCCGCAGGCATCGGAAATCGCATACGGTCGAAAGTCCTGCGTAGCTGTGCCATTACGGTGCTGATGGCGGGCTCACGCGAACAAGAGACAACAGTTCGCGTGCGGCAGCAGGCCCACGCTCAGGCTGGCCAGGATGGGAACAGGGGTAGTGGGGCCAAAAGGCCACACAAAATGGCTCGCAGGAGACGTGCTCTTGCAAACGAGGGGGGAAGGGGTGCACACTAGCGAATCCATGCTGTGCGTCAAAGCGACAATGCTCCCAAACGAACTGCCATGGATCGCACAGCAGAAGCATGCAATCAGCCAGCATGACTCGTGAGCCTGGTCGTACTAACCGTGAACCCCAGCCAACCATGAGTTAGCATTCAAACATTTTGGCGGGGATCGCCTTGCCAGCACGCTGGCCACCTGTCTTCCTCCTATGCACGCGCACATCTTGCGAACATTAGCGCAGCTCGCTGGAAACGACCACCTGCCGTGCGCCAAGTATCCAAACTGAGCTCTTTGCAGCAGGGTGGCCGGCTGGGCACAATCCATGTGCACACTCGCTTCTGCACAGTTAGTACTTAATACCTCTAAAAGTCTTGTAAAACAGCCTCAGCATTGTGGGCATTTTGACGTCCAAACAAAAATCAGTCCCTCCCGGCCTCAAGCCCATCGAAGCTGTCAGCCGTGCTTCTGAGCAGGCAACAGGCGATGGACTCGTTGCCGTCACACCATCATGCTGGTTCTGGCAGAGGCGCCACAATCAAATCCCTTGAATAAAAGCAAACGCCCACATCACGCCCTGGCACTACTCTCGCCATTCTACTGCTCCCCAAGCAGACAAAACGGAAGGAACTGTCTCGTGCCACTCGACTCTCTTGGGTACCCCTCCAGTGCTTCCCACACTATGCCACAGGTTCACCCACACCACCACCCAACCGAGAAAACATCAAAATCGCCAGCAAGGAAATGGAAGAGGCCACATCCACGCCTCGCTGTTCGCGACCGGCATTCCACCTTCGTCGGCAGAGGAGGCCAAAGTGCAATGCAAACTGCGGCATTAGCCCAAGCGTGCACCAAGCACTCCACGCAGCCCAGTCATAACCAAGCAACAGTGAAAGAAGAATGCACGCCCCTCATGTGGCAGAGCCACACTGACAAAACTCTCGTACAACAGTATGAGTCACCTTGCCCAGCAACCCGTGCCATTTGCCAACCTAGGGTGCCACACTTCACGTGGTGCAATACTGGGAGGGGCCACAAAATTGCACAAAGTGGGTGAGACTTTCGTGGACTATGTGCCATCGCATGTGTGTGCATTTGTGGGGCGTTCCCACCATCTTAGTCGAGCTGGTCAAAGTGCCAGGCGTTCGAGTTGGCGTCGACGCCCAGGCCATAGAGAACGCCTGCATGCTGGCAGGCACCCTCCACACCAGCAAAGAACTTCTTTGCCAGTTGGATGAAGGTGCAGGCAGTGAGCAGGCTGTCAGACCCCGCCTGCAGCACACACCAGACTAGTCAGACTGCAACCAAACAGGACGCTTTTTTTGTGGAGTGCTGGACACCATCGACTGCTGAGGTGCAAGTGCATAGTTTGCTCACGTGCGGCAAACAGAATTCCGCTTAGCTTTGATCCGTGCTCAAACTGTGCTGGACTGCTGGACATTGTGCAACTCTGCTGCGCGGCGTGCTGCAATGCAAGTGAGTCATACAGTTGCAACAGGGCATTGTTCAAACAAGCGGCCACAAGCTCACTGCACGGCCAATAAAGGAAGCTGCTTGACAGCACAAATGAACAGGATCGGAGGGTTGACGAACACTGACATGTATCTGTTGGCCGTCCTGACAAAATTCAACCGATGCCTTGAGAACTGTCTCCACCCATCAACAGGCTGGCCAACACAAGAAGTTCAACTGATGACAGATATGATAAGCAGAACCAGTATTGTCAATAAGTATCTGCGTTGCCCTGTCGGTTGTTCTGCCAGACATTTTGATAGCAGTGTTCCCAGGCCTTGGGCAACCAAGCAGGGAGCTGATGTAGCTGTGGTTTATCCATCCATAGCATATATCCTACAAGGACACTTGTTCAAACAATACTGGCAGCAGAAAGCCAAATGAGCTGGACGAAATGCAGCAAGTCGTGGGCAATATGTGTTATCACACCCATAGGAAAACATTTCATAGGTAAACATTTCATTCTACTCCGCTCAGTTGTGTCAAATTTGTGGTTTCATCACCTGCCTTGCACCATAGCTGGGAGAACCCACCAAAAGTGCAGCATGGCTTGCATAATAAACGTCAATCATACAGAACCGCAGGTGCATCTTCTCCATATCTTGTCCTACATTCCACCTAATCCGCTGCTTGTTTTTCGTATGTTGTTTTGCGTGCTGTGCCACACCAGAATACAATCAGTTGTACAGCTGCCCACCTGGTGCTGAGGACCGATTCGTTGAACTTGCAGCATCTCAGCGACTTTGTTGAGACCACCGTGCAGATTGTCACAAAACTTCATCAAGTACTTGATGTCGTAAATCGTAGGAAAGTAAATCTGCAGGTAACACACAAGCCAAAACGTCAGACCCCGAGCCAGGACAACAGAGTGAGACAGTTGCAAGCATTCTCTTCCCTTCAAGAACTGCAAAACACAGCTCAGGCACAAAGACAAGATGCGATGGACACCAGATCATCCAACCAGCCCTGTCTACACGAACAATCTTGCTCTTCTTCCCAAATCTCCCATCGTTTCTGGGTGTCCAAGTGCCTTGGGCAACTCACAAGAAGAAACGTGGGGAGCTCTGCCAACTCACAGCACTGCAAAGCCCAGCATCGGGTCAGCAGTGCTGCAACATTCACAACCAGCGAACCAGCCGCTTGTGCATGGATTGGTGGCTGTGGGCTGGCCGGTAACGCATTACAACAACGTTGTGTACACACAAGATACGTGCACCTTCACTGCTTGTAAACTACCATTTGTGGATGCGTTTAGATTTCAAAGTTTGGCCACCACATGACCCTGATTTTCACGGTTGCAACTCTCCAACAATGTTCTCTGAGAGCATCAAGCACCGTACATCACAGCTGGGAATTCGTGCACCATCGCCTTCCCAGGTGCGAACAATCCTCTGCATTATTCTGGCAGAAACTGCCACATGGTTTGGATCCTGCTAATTGTTTCAAGCAAGCCTGAGCGACCATTCCAGGTAGCCTCTCTTGCAGGAACACAGCTCAGTTCACTTCCAGGCAGCTGCATAGTTAGCAACCTGGAAAGCTTCAGAAGAATCCATCCATCCACATGCTGAGCTAGTGGGTGCAAATTCACAAGCAGGGCAGAATGTCTCCTAAAACCCAACCTAAGGGCTGCAGACATAGAACTGCACAAAAGAAAAGCCCAGATCAGCAAGATCGAGCGCAGTGCCCCCAAATGAGGACATATGCCCCCCCCCCGCGTTTCAAAACATTTCGCTGTCAACTGTGCAACTCTCCACCCAGCAGTTGCCCCCGGCGCACCTTCAGCATGTCAAAGAACTCCATCTCCTGGCTGGGCAAAGGCTGGCAGGTCACCACCTTGAGCAGGTACCCGAAATCGTAGCCACTGTGGAAAGTGACCCATCGCACCTGGGAAACGCAGAACAACAAAGCTCAAATTGAGCAGGGAGCACATACGGCAGTACCAAATACTGTCGTCCAGGCTGGCTCAGAAGCTTTGCACAAGTCCTAGCCAACACTCATGTCTCACCGGCATGGCTTTCCCAGGTTGGGGCGCCCATCGAATGCTGCTCATTTTGTACTGCAGTGCGCTATCCTACTGTGGCCAGAACATGCCATCCTCACGCAAAATTAGCACTTTTTGCAGGACAACCAATTCTTTGGTCACATAGTGCCATCAACGCCCGCGTCTGTGCCTCCTCGCTCGGCCGTTCGGCCGTCAGCGAAAAGCAGGAGGCCGTGAAGGGGAGCACATCGACTAGTGACGCCCGCCAACAGACACCCGCCTTGCAAAGATGTCCAATCCTTTTGGCCAGGCGGCTTCAGCGGGCAATCAACACACCCGGTTGCGGCGCGGAGCCCTGCAGCCGGACCCTCACCTCGTCGTTCAGCACGATGCCCGACGTCATGAGCAGCTCACCGAACCGCTCCACCTGGATGCCCTTGGCCTCATTCTTTGCGAAGTCGATGCCCGACTGCTTCAGCAGCTCGATGCTGTCCTGGGCGTAGACGTCCTCGCTAAGGCTGAACTCCCTGCGCCACGCACGCCACGCCCGGCCGGTGAGTCACCCCAATCGGGTCGAGCACCCGGTCTCGCTGAGTCGTGGCACTCACCATCAAATTCCGTCGATCGCTGTTGTCGGCATGGCCAGCTGTACTGCTCAGGCACTGAGCGCACACTCGTGACACTCGCTGCCTTCGCCCGTCGTTCGTGCGTTCGACTTGTGCGCGGATCGACGGCAGAACGGGATGCGCACGTTCTCGCGGAGCCGCCCCCAGCGCGTCGCCGCGTCCCACCTGAAGTTGAACTGCCAGACGCACAGCTCGCCGTCGATCATCGGCAGGCCGCCGTCCGCGTTGGTGAAGGTTAGGCCCAGCTGAATCAGCTTCAGCATGTCCACGTTGCACCTGCGGGAACCACCGGCACAGCACGGCGCACTTTGGTTCTCTCCAACGCAGACGGAGGCGAGTCGAGCGGTGTCCGCCGGCTCGCGCACGCGCAACTCATCCGCCCCTTCTCCGTTCTCTCGCCCGCTACCCGTCGCGGTGCCCGGGCTAGTCGGCGCGCAGGATACCCCGCAGGCCCACCACCTCGAGGGCAAGCGGGATGATCACCGTGCTGGGAAAGGAGGGCGGGGGGTAGCCACCCACCTCCCCCATCTTCTCTCACACCGGTGGCACCAAGCTGGCGCCCCCACATCCCGCGCCCTACCCAGCACCGGCAACCACACCGCAGGCCGCCCTGTCACCATCCAGGTGCCCCAGGGACGTTCAACCCCGTCCCAGACCCACCTGAGCGTCTGGTAGTGGTACTCCCCGTTCTTCTTGAACGCCCCCACCGGCCGCACCACCACGCCCGGGAACTCCGTGTCCATCGCCACGTACGGGTAGCCGTCCACCACGCTCCGCAGCAGCTCCATCTCCTCCTCCAGGTTGTCGCCCCACACCTCCCGCACCCGCAGCACCTCGCCGCTCGCCGTCTTCGTTGTCAGGCCCTGAACCATCTACGCCGCATCCGCCGCGCCTGGCGGCAGCCCCCCAATTCGATCTCCCTCTCCCCGCCCCCGGCCGCCCTTTTCGAATCGCCCGTGCGTCTCCGCCTCCTCCCGGCCAGCTTGCGCACCGGCAGACGCTCGGTCATAAGGCGCCCCCGCGCGTAACCGGCCGACCGCGGCGGGATGCCTCCCAGGCCGCCGGATCACCGAACGGCTCGCGTCCAAAGACGGCTGCGGCAAACTCTCCCGGCACGGCTGTGTGGGCTGGGCCGCTGGCCGCGAGCCGGCAGCTGGCGCGGGTAAGGCGCCGCGAGCGTGCTGGCGGCTTCGAGAGTGCCGCCGGCGCCAAGCGGCCTCTCGCTGGCGGGCTGCGCGGCGCTCAGCGGCTTGGCCTGGATGCCGGGTGGTCGCCGCGGAGGCTCGGCCGGATTGGTGCGGGAGAGTGGCGCGAGGGGCGGAATTTGGGCCACCGACCCAACCGCGCTGCCCATCATCGGGCTATCGGGCTGCGGGTGGGGGTGATGGTCGGTGTTTTTTTTCGCCATGGGCGGGGTTATTGGGGGAAATGCCAAAATGAGGGTTGGGTTTTTTGGCGGAGTCCGGTGGAGCGAGACAAGAGCCGCGCTGTCTGGCAAGCCCACCGAAGGATGGCCAGCACTGGCGAGGTTGCCTCCGATTCAGTTCAAGAACGGCGCGTTGTCCGACTGGCTTCATTGTTAGTTAAGACCCCTTTGAAGTGCACACGCAATTGGGTGTTGCCCCACACCACCTTCTCGAGTCGCTCTGGTGGGTGTTTGAGCCGAACACAGCGCCGAGCTCCAAGGACGCTGCAAAGAAGTGAGCCACGTCCGAAAAGAGGGGCGTCGAAGGGCCTGTGGGTCCCTGCAGCAAGCGAAGGGCAACCAAGGATCGGGGTCGCCTGTTTGTTGCAAGGCATTGGGGAAACAATGAGATGACCAAAGGCCTGACTCTACATAGGAAAGGAGGCATTGGAGGGATCTGGTAATTAGATAAGAAAACAACAGGCCAAGGGAACGAGACTTGAAAATAGATGCAAATAGAGCACAAAGGAACAGGGTACCAGTAGGTTGCCCTGGTTCAGCACATTTGCTGGGTGAAGAGTCCTCAAAACATTCTTCACAATGTTTGGGTGCTTGCTGCACGTCACTGGCGCCACTGCCCAGAGAAAACATTATGCAATAGCCCGTGCATGTGAATAAACAGTGGGTCAAGCATTTGGGGCCTATTGAGATCTGCTTGTATGTAGACAACCCTCGATTCAACTGCTGGCAGACTTCCGTCCGGAAAAGGACGAGGTGATCAAAGAGAGGTGCAGTGTCTACTGGCGCCTGCAAACAAGGCAGGATTTGACGTACCCAACAATACAGGTAAAGAACGCATCATGTAATTGTCTTTGAGATAGCAACCGCAGACAACGAAAAGAACTGCGTGTCACTGACATGATATGTCCGTCCACGTCTGGTAAAGCCGTAAGAAAACTCATGGTCATTCCCACAACAGTACCCTCCCCTAACGTCACACACACAAACACAGCTTCCACATGCAAGAGTGGACCATCAGGGATGCTGCTGCGCTCCCAGCATAGAAAATTTGTGCACATGGCCCAACACAACTCTTGGCTGATGTGAAATGGGCAGTGTGCTGTTCACTATATGCAATCGATGCTAGAATAAAATAGTCGACTGCCACTTTCCTGAATTCACCGGCACAAAAGCCTCATCGCAACAGGTCACTGCCAACCGGCATCCGTCTTCTGGTCTCCAGGTGCATCCCAGCCATCCCCGTCAATGCTCGACATGACAAGGTGCTGCAAGTCGCTGGTGGTCAGTCCTGGCAACATATTAGCTGCATGCACAGGTGCGCTGACCCCTTGGCTTTCCCAGCCTCCAGACATCCCAAGGATGGCTGCCCCTGCATCGCTTGCCACCAAAGGAGACATGCTCAACATGGCGGCGCTTGCACTGTCAATGGCTGTAGCCCCTTCTCTCTTGCTCCCACTCAAGACATGCGCAAGCAGCTCATCCCGCAAACCCCAATCCGCTCCACCAGCCTGCCCATTGTAACCAAGCCCAACCCCAGCCTCGCCCCAGCCATCAACCCTTTCTCCGGGGGTTTCTTGACCAGTGCCACCCGCTCCCCAGCCAATAAGACCTCCATTGTGCCTTCCTGATCCGCCAGCAACTCCACCACTCAACCTGGGCCGCAGGCCAGCCCTGGGAACAGAGCCATCGCCATCCAAAACCCCTATTTGCTGCATGCCAGGTTCGGCTCCACCATACATCCTGCCGCCAGGACCAGATCGCCCACGACCACCTCTGTATCCACGCCTTGCAGAGTTGTCCCAGCCTGCAAATGAATCGCCTTGGATGGCAGCAAGGCTCTCCATCTGGGAATTCCACCCTTCACCCTGTTGGGTAGCTGCATAACCGTTGAGTATCCTGGTGAGGGCAGCATGCAGCTCAGTGCCAGGCTGGACGAGCTTTGGGTCCACACCGGTGTCAGCAGGCAAATCAAAACCAGGACCACTGTCACCACCGATGCCATATTCGTCTTTAGGCACACTGTCCCTGCTTCCCCTGCCCCTGCCTCGGCCCCTGCCCTGGCTGAAGCCCCTTCCCAAGCCTGCAACATTCCAATCACCTTGCCCACCCACCCAGTCCTGTCCCCAGCCATCAGGATCCTGTCCCAACGCCCCCACTTCTGCCTGCCTTCGGCCCCTCCCACGGGCACGGCCTCCACGAGACTGCAGCCCCCATCCACTCCGCCCTCCAGCCTCTGGCCCCCTGCCCCACTCGCTTCCACCACCCCTTCTCCCACCTGCACCACCATGGCTACCCCACTGGCCGCTTCCATTCCTCTCCATGTGACCACCCCTTGATCCCCAGTCTCCGCTGCCGCCAGGGCCCCTTGGGCCAGAATCCCAACCACCCCTCGACCCACCAAACCCAGAGCCGCCCCCAGATAGCTCGACTGCTGACACCATCTCAGACAGGACCTGGTCCATCTCGACTCGAGACTCCCTCAGGCCTTCGGAAACTTGTGAGTAGGTCACTGGCTCTATCTTGCTGCCATCTGCTGCCTCAGCCTCCACAACGTCAGCAGCGGGGTTTGGCTTGGGGGGCGGCGTGGAGTACAGCAGCTCTCGGGCAGTCTGGACGAACTTTATGGCCACCTCTGCTGAGCCAGAATCCCTCCTTCGCAGTTTGAGTGCGCCTAACAGGTTCTCCTTCACCTGGGCCCTCACCCTCAGTGGCAGTTTCCTGCCAAAGTGCTTGTCGTAGACGTTCAGCACGTCCTCGAAGTCCCATGGGGGCTGGGCAGTGACAATAAATGGCCAGTCCTCCTGGAATTCCTCCTGAAGCCAGAACTGCAGGATGTTCGCCAATGCCGTCTTGCTGATCAAGGAGGCTTTCTCAATGAAGCTCTGCCAAATTGAGGGATCGCTGCAGAAACCACCACTAAGGCTCAGTTTCTCCAACGCTTGCTCAGCTGCGGCAATGGGCGATGCACCTGGGGGAAAACTGCGCCCACGGCCTCCACGGCCTCCACGGCCCCTTGGACCCTGACGACCTCCACGATGGGCGCCTTGCCTTGGGGCACTGTCCCAGCCCCACCCTTCGCTGCATTCTGCATCCTGCCCCTTAGCTGGAACTCCGCCAAAGCCATCAGCGGATGTTCCCTGCCCAGAGGGGCTGCCCCAACCGCCATCTTGGAGACCACTGCACTCGGGCGCCGCCCCCCAGCCAGCATCGTCTGGTCTGGGGTTGGATCCCCATCCGCCATCAGTCACAGGATCCAGCTTGGGTGCTGGACCCCAGCCTGAATCGTCAGCCCCAGCGCCACCACCAGGCTTGGGAGCTGCACCCCATCCAGTATTGTCCGCTCTGGGGTCAGCTCCCCATCCGCCATCAGCCACAGCATCTGGCTTTGCTGGCGCACCCCAGCCTGAATCGCTGCCCACCCACTCACCACCAGGCTTGGTTTCCGTGCCCCATCCAGTGCCACCTGCTCTGGGGTCGCATCCCCACCCACCATCAGCTCCAGCATCTGACTTAGTAGGTGGATTCCATCCTGAATCGTCAGCCCCAGCACCACCAGTCGTGGTGTCTGTCGTGTTGGAGCTCCAGCCAGGGTCTTTGCCTTCAATGTAGCTATCCCAACCCCCTGCTTGACTGGACTTGACAATGACTCCGGAATCCCCTTTGGAGTTCCAAGCCGCATCGATACCATGGACTTCCTTTTGTTCACCCAAGCGAGACAACGATGTGTCCCCCATTTGTGGGTTTTCCTCAGCAGCATTGTGTTTGCTGGAAGTCATTGTGCTCAATTTGCTGTGTGGCTCAGAAGTGTCTCTGGGACTTTGGCAGCCAGTGTCAGGTGCTTCATCGGCGTCTTGAAACTCGTCTTTCTCAGATGTGCTCTGGGCTGAGTCGTAGCCCGAACCATCCTTCGACGACCGTCCATCCATATTCTGCACAATAAACTGAGCACAGATTCAATGGCTGTTGCCAAGCACCTATATTTCAAGTTGCCATAAAAGTACCCCAGAACATAGAAACTCCTTTCAGTGATCAGGCCACAAAGCAAGTCATCATCATGCAATTGAGGAGTTCCTGTAAGAAAAATTCCCAGTTGCTGTGCTGTCCTGAAACTGCTGCATTTGACAGCATTACCATCAGCAGTGCCATGTTGTTGCCATGTTCTCGCAAGCGTGCTGCTCTGGCTGTGCTACTGCCCAACCAATTTCAAACACAGTAACAGAAGGAAGTGGTTGGTAACATGGGTGCTTTGCCTGCATTTGACGATAGCAGCAGAGCATTGCCCTTGTGCCTTCATGGCAACAATGTCCGTGCACGGCAATGGGAATGCATGCGTGTGTACATTAAACGGAGGGTGGGAAATGCTGCACTAGTCAGAGAATGTACCTCTACCAAACTCAGTTCGTAAGGCTGCGCTAGAGAATGTGTAGAACAGAAGTTCCACACGTTGAAGGTACGTGTGAAGAAATCATTGTTTTGAATCGACAGAAAGGAACATGCCCTCCTGGTGCAGCTCCTCGCAACTGAAGGGCATGGCCCTCTCTGCCAATGCAGAGCACACACTGCAACGGGCACAAGATGCAATCCCCCTGTTCAGTGGCACAGGTCCCCACCTGCGGGCAGTCACAGAGGGACGCATCTCCATGCATTTCCCAACCACTACAAGCTTAACAGCTGACAAATTGCTGCGGATCTGGCTCTGTGCCATGTGCACCACAATTTTCCAGACTTTCAGAGCACACCTCTACTCCACAGGGGCATTTTGCTGGGGAGCAGTACTGGAGTGCACCATCAACACCACCAGCACTGTGGCTAAGAAAGAGCTCGGCACAGATGGACTGCTTCTCCTAGGTTGGGGAAGCTGCGCCTTGTCACGCAAAGTTCTCAAAAATACCCCTTTTCTGCAAAGCAGATGGCATGGATTGCAATAACAAAAGAGAGAATATTGTGTCGAAAATCGGAGGGCCTCCTGCGGCAATCTCGAGCAGCTACCCTCCCACACCCACAGATCAGCATTGGTTCCTTATCGTCTATCTGGACTCCCGACATGCTCTGCCAGGTCCTACACGGTCATGCACAGCTATGTTCATATTTAGACGCCTTATCAATCCAGTGTGTCTGCCAGTGTCGCATGCAAGCACAGGGCCGCTGGCGAGCGCTGCACTCCATGACCCACAAACATCATGCTGAATCAGGAGCGACAAGTAGAGGTCAGATCCAACCACCCCCACCCGTACCGAGCCCAGCTTCGCGCCTGGTCGCCTGCCCTCTCCAGCGCACAATCGACAGTGTCGATTCGCCATTCCTAAAAGAGCTAAAACGGACCCATCAAGGAACTTTTTCCAGGGAGGTCCTGCCCACTGCATAAATTAGAGCCACCACACGCACCCTATGCGCTGCGTTGCTCTCTTTGACACAGTGCTCAATCGAGCCAGCTGCGCGTGAACCGACACGTGTTGCTCCCCTTGGCGTGTCGTACATGCCCATTGAGCGGCCTACTTCTCCTACCCTTCGACAATCCAGCGGCAGCGCTGCTACCAGCTCACAGCGGTGGACCACCCGGGAAAACTGCTCAACTCAAGAGATGCAGGGCGCCAGCGGGAGGCACCCTTCCCGGCCACTGTCCAGCCCCGACCCATGAGTCACTCGAGGGGGCCGAGCCGTCGCGGCACGGCGCCCACAGCGGGGGGCCGGCCCGGGGCTCCCTCCCGGGAATTTTGACGCATGTCTACCCGACACGAACCCTTGCGTTCGAAGGTGCCGGCTGCCGCCCCGCGTGCCATGCTTCCACGCTACCGTGGAAGACGAAATGGCGCAGATCAGGGGGTTCCGCGATCGCCACAAAAAGCACGAAAACCGGTTCGCTAGCCACCAGCACGGTCCTTGTCGGTGTCTGTGTCTGACAAAGGCCGCATTTTCGCAGGCTTGGCGCGCAGGTGCGGGGCAAACATGCATGAATGTGACAGGTGGCGGGTCCAGGGGTGACACGCACCACAAAATCTTCGGCGCTGGAGTGACCCTCTGGCGGGCGCCTGGCCTCCTCTCACCAAACCGGCCTCCGCCGCGCCGCTGGCGGGTGCGCGCAGGGCGGCTGCGAGCCCTGTGAGTGGGGAAGGCGGAGCAGGGCGAAGTTGGTTTGGAGCGGGTGCCTTAAACGCACGCCCGAAAAGGTGCCAATGTGACGACTCTAAATGGCTTCATCGGTGCATGATCACACCACCGCTGGACGGAAGGACCTCCATTTGCTGATGTCACCCACCACCAGTTTGCTGCCGTCAGAGCAGCTTCCCGACTTTCTGCGTGTGTGTTTCCCCTGTATTGACAGCATTGATTGCCTTGGGCTGGATGGCACGTCAGGAGTTTCTGTGCTTGGAAATTGCAGACAATGGGTTCGAGGCGGTTTGATGATACCGAGTCTGTGAATTTGTGCGTTCTGATGCACAGCAACTCAGTGGCTGGATGGTGGCAATATCTCAGGTTCGTATGGAACAGGCTATGGGTACTGCTTTGCTCGCGCGAAATAGAGCTGATGGCTACGTTATCGCCTTAATGCGTAAGATTTCCTGTGGTTGCCTAGCAGGCATTGATGCAAAAAATAGCCTGATGCGGATTGTCTTTGGTGTTGTGAGGGTAATCCATCGACCTTCGCACATGGGCGTGAAGGCAGTTGCCGAACGGCGAAGCTACATCAAGGCCAGTGCGGTGGCGTGTCACGAGGTTCGCTGCAGTTATTATGGGAAAAGAGCCGCGCACGAGTTGTTGTTCAGCGGGAGGGGTGAATGTTTGTGTGGACTTTGTGCAAAACATCTATATGTTTTCCGTCAAGAAGAATATCGTTTTCTCCTTCCCCAGCTTGTCGCGCCCCGAAGGCTTCGAAGCTGCTGCACCCACACAGCTCCGATTAGCAAACATCGGACGTGCCCTGGGGTTGTGCCCGCAACCCAATTTTGGGAAATGCGAGATCGCAGACTATTCTCTGTGATAAGCTTCTACACTGCCTTCTGCACCTGCTGCATCAACGAAACCTGCACGCTAAAAGCCAACGAAGGATGAATTTGGGGCATTTCACCCCACAACAGCATCGAGCACGGTTTGCAGGGATGGGGCATGTGCTTCCTCCAGCCACTGAAAAATCACGCTATCCTGCTGCTCAGGTACCCAGATGCTGAACAATTGCCCACACGTTGAATCCGTCAGCATGCCATCCACTTGTGAAGCGTTGCTGCAGGATGATCTTGGACAAGACACTGCTGTCCTTCCTTTCCTTAGATGTCTGGATCGTATGCATCACAAGTTGGCCACGTGGTCTGCCTATCTCAAGGCGTTGAGACAATACCGTCCTAATTGTCCAGCTGTTTGTAATGGGAACGTGTTGTTGCTGTTGATCAGAATCAATGGATGCCAAACATTGAAATGCAGATATGAGGTGCACAAATTGGAGACAAGCACTACTCGTGCTAGCAAAATGGCTTAAGGAATGAAACCACTTGCATCCAAAACTGAAAACTGCTACCTCGACGAAGCCTTCGTTCTGACATGATGTCAGAAAGGAAAGGATGTCTTCCGATGTGGACCCCCAAAAACAAATGCTGGACAGGATGTACTCCTATATCATCATTTCCCACTGCAAGACTGGCCCAACGTCCTGCACCGCTCCCTCCAATATCTCCTCCTCAGCGGGTCGCACACCTCCAGCCGGTCCCACAGCCTCTTGGCCGCCTCCTCCGCCTTGGCCGCGCGGCCCCCCCGCCCCCTCGCCCTGGCCATCCCAGCCAGCGCCGCGTACAGCTCCGCCATCCCGTCCAGCGCCGGCACGCACGACGACCACTCCGCCAGCACCTCGGCCCCGAACCGAAACACCCTCCCGGGATCCCGCCAAAACACCCCCCCCAGCGGCCGGCCGTTGCAGATCCCGATCAAATACCTCCACGCCGCCGCGTTGTGCGGCGCCGCCCGGATCTTTCCCAACACATAGTCCAGCTCGCCGGCCAGGAGCGTGCCCGGGTCCCCCCTGCCCTCCAGGCGGCCCTTCAGCACGAAAAACCGCTGCGTCCATGCAGAGTTGTTGTGCAAATCCTCCTCCAGCCTCCCCTCGACGAACGCCAGCTCCTCCTCCCAGGCCCCCCGCCTGGCCGCGAACACCTGCCGGTGCGCCCATGCGTGGTAGTTCTTCGCATCCTCCGCCAACGCCTCGGCGGAAAACTGCACCTCCCTGTCCGCGGCATCCTCCCCACTGGCCATCCCCAGCCACCTCCTGTGGTTCCACAGCTGGTAATTTTTCGGCATCTCGTCCATCACATCGCGCGTCAGGGCATCCTCCGCGCTCAGATCGGCGCCAGTGGCCGCCACCGCCCTGCGCCGCACCTCCCAGGCCGTGTACCCGCTGCTGTTGTGCCCGATGGCCATTTCGGCAAGCGTGGCCGCACGCGTGGACACCTCCCCAGTGGCGACGATCGTGTTCAGGCACTCGTGCACCTCGCGGGCAGCCCGGCTGTAATCAATCGCCACCACGGGCGCCAGGCCCTCCTCCAGCCGGGTGCGCTCCAGGTCGATGAACTCGACCCGCGAGGACAGGGGCTTCCACATGAAGTCCCCCATCCTTCGGCCGGCACCAAGGGCGTCCCGGTCCACAGGAGATGTCGATGGGGTGGTCGATGGCAGGCTCGGCGCCGCCAAAAGCGGACGGGAATGGCCGCAGGTCGCGTAAGGTCGGGGGCTGCACTCTGTGCCAACCCGCCTTCGCGCAAGGGGAGAGTCCTTCACAGTGCGTCCAGGGACGTCATGTTTGTTGGGGCGGATCCCGATACGAAGGCCGTACTCTATACGGAGAGCGCACACGGGGAGCCTTCATGCACACACACCCCAAATCGCCTATACGCCTGTAGGTGCCGGTGCCCTAGATTGGGCAGCACAGCGGCCAGCTCGCTCACGGATGCCCGGCGGAGGTCGCGCACTCGATCAGGCCTTCTCTGCCACACGTCCGACTTGGTCAGGTCCCAAGCAGTCATTACACAACAGCGTGTTCTTTATATAGGCAGTCACCCGACTGTACACCTATCGAAGGCCTCCCCATTGACGGACAGCTCTTCCATCTGTACGCACAACTTCCCCGTTTGGTATTGTCATACTGGCAGAGCCCACCCAGAGTAAAATCCTCAGAACTCCCCATGAACTTCCAACCCCGTTCACTATACCCAATCTGCCCCCACTTCCCCGTACCTAGACCTCTAAGCCAGCCTACCTGGACCCGTCCGCCCGCCGGCGTTCCTGAGGTCCCTAACCCGGTCACCTACCCAGTACCTCTACTCCCACTTAACTACCCGACACTCCCCTAACCCGTTCCTTTACTTCCCGCATCACCCAGTACCACTGCTGCCATTTCTCCACATCGTCCCCATTACACTTTGACCTCCTTGATCGGACACGCCCCAAACCTAACGCCCAACCGCCCAATTCCCATCCCTGTCACCGTCTCCGTGTGGGTCTGCGGCAGCAGACTGTGATGGGTTCGACCCGAACTGACGTGTGCTTTTGAATGCGAATGATCTCTTCATGAGTTGGTACTTGATCAAATGAGGCAGTAATTGCTGGCGCGGCATCAACGGATCCCCCCGCACACACAGGAGATTCATCATCATCATCATGATTTTTTACAGAACAAGGCAATGAGGTAGCCGTCAGCTTCCTATTTTGCCTGAGCAAAGCAGGGTCGGTGATTGGTTCATTGGAATCTAAGGAGAATACAAACTAAATGTATGATCTATGAAATTTCGATGCCTAGAAGTGATAATCGATGGTTATACATCAAGCGAAGTGTGTTCGCAAGCTGTCGAGCTGGAACTGTAGCAAAGAGTACTTTTGCATTGCGACATTGAAAAATACGAGAGCGACATCTCCTTATAGGAGATTCTCATGCGTGTGTGGGAGATCTTCAAGTATGGTGGCATGCCGAAAGAACATGCTCTTGCACTTCGTTGTGATGAAAAGGCCGTTGCCTTGGTGAAAGTCCAACCCAAATGATGATCATGATGATGATGAGAAAGTCCAACCCAAAGGCCGGTCGCGTCAAAAATAGCATGATGCCGATTTGGCTGTACTCGGTGGTGTAGGAATGCACCCGCAATGTGCGACTGTACTTGCGGCATATATACCATTCTTCCACGGTGGAAGATTGGTCATCACCACGCCTGTCCTGCAGTGGCACCAGGTTGAAGACCACAATAGGCAAAATAGGAAGCAAGGAAGGCAAAATAGGAAGCTGACGGCTACCTCATTGCCTTGTTCTGTAAAAAATGATGATGATGATGATGATGATGATGATGATGATGAAGACCACAATTCCTTCGCTTCCTGTAATTCTCAACTGAATGTTCGTTGCACATTGCTGTTGGGATGACGGCACTCACAGGACTTACATAAACAAGTCAGCATGATGCGTCGCAAAAGGCTCGGGACCCGTCCACACAACGTGGATTCGATTCCTTGGATCAATTTCAGCCATTACAAAAACCATGCCCTGTTCGAGCCTTGCCACAAGCACAGTGCATTTGCCATGTACGATTGTGTCCCAGTCCTCCAAGCACTGCCTCTGCAATTGGCTTCATCTATTCGCCCCCATGTGAGCCGAAAACTCCCACAGTGATTGCTCAGTCGTGCAGCTGAAATAACTAATCGACCGGTGAGTAAACTCAGCCTTTATCCCAGTGTCCAGTACCGGGGCGTTCCTGCCCCCTGTAGGCCACCCAAGCTATCGCTTCCGTTCTTTACTGCTCTCGTCTCCTGCCGCCCATTCGGATAATCAGCTAGCAATCACTTTACCCGCAATTCCCAGCCAACAATTCGGGTCTTTGAGGCATTCCTTTACTTGGGAAAGTAAGCTTGAGATCTCTGAGGTACTCCTTGACTGGGGAAGTCAGCATGACAGGCCGGAAAGGTGCAAGGCCGGCTCCGGGGTGAGGATTCAATGCCTTGGTCGAGCGTGAGCCACCGCAAAAGCTTTTCAGCATCAGCGTGCAAGTCCCAACTCTAATAATCGAATCCGAAGGCCCCGCGCCCCTCCACGTGCTGCCTGTTCAGTTGATTTCACAATTCCGCCCCTGCGCTAACCGCAACTCCTCACAGCGGTTCCTCAGCCGTGTAACTACAATAACTAATCGGCTGGTGAACAAATTGTGGGAGTGCCACTTGCGATAGGCAGGCTGCATTGCCGGGGTGTGCGTATCCCTGCCAGGGTGTGCCTATCCCTGCAGTCTCCACAACTGGTGCATCCATTCATTGCCGCTCCACTTCCCTGCCAACCATCTGAATAGTTATGAGCTGGTCGCTGTGTCCGCCATTGCCGCTCAACAATCTGGCTTCCTTAGCAGTCTGGGCAGAATCCGCCGCCACTCTTTTCACCCTTCTTCCTGAGCTGCCTCATGTCTTGCATCATGTCCCAGATTCTTGGATCCTGGCCGAGACACGAAGCACTGCCGTGCCATTGAACGTCAGCATTGAGATCTGCCTGAGTCCGAATGGCAGAGGTGACAAGAACAACACCTAGACCCTTCTGCATCTGGTTCGTTATCGGATGCCCTTCTTCCGTCGTGGTTCAGACCGCCACATTTACCAATCACAGGCTGTTTCAGTATGCCACTTGCGGTGCTCCTTTGCCTCCTGCTGCGCGCATAACCAAGGCATCCTTCAGCATACCTGCCATGTGCTTGCCACACAGTCGCCAAACTCTCGGAAAGGCTTCTTTGCATTTTGAAGCAGAAGTGTTTTCACAGACTGTGATGGCTTACCAGTGGGATGACTACGCACGCAGATATTCTTAGCTTGTCCTACCAATGTCTCAGTGTGCGCCGACCAGCTGATGCATATACCAATGCAGCAGCTGCTACTCTGTTCCAGCAATCCACAGGTCAAAAGAGTGTGCGCATTCCCTTATAGTGCAGAATAGTGTGCAGCATGGCTCAGCAGCAGCAACCGGATTCTTGCGCAGCAGCCCCAATTATCGCGAATCTCACTTGTTACAGCGCTTTGCGGCCTTGGCTGTACTCCTGGACAGCTGCTCCCAGGAGGGTCCTCGCCTTGTGTCCAATCTGAATGCCCTCTCACTGCCAGATTCTGCTTATATGCCTTCCTGTCCAAATATACCATCATGCCCTGCTAATCGCACCTTCATTATCTGTGTGCAGTCAAGTGCACCCTTCTACTCTCAGCCTCCTATCTGAACTCCCTCTCGCTGTGAAGCAAACTGCGGCATACACCATCAGCAGGTTGCTTCAGTGCATGAGTTTCAGCTCCTCATCTGCGCCTCCTGCTGTGCCACAAACAAGGCATCCTTCAAGACAGCATGTGCTTGCTGCAGCAGCGACACGGTCTCACACAAGGATGCGGCTGGGATGCAGGCAGCCATGTTGTGCTCACCTTCAACCAATCATCCATCGCGCAGCAGCTGTCGCCAGCCTTCTGCCTGCATTGCCCAAGCAACCTAGCATGCCAGAACTAAGCAGCATTATCTCGTGAGCTTCAGAACACTGGAACAGCTCTCTGCGGGTCTTCAAGTTTTCCTGCCCAGAGTGCGGTCCTGAGTGTTTGAAACTGCCCCATGGGCTTCCTATGCACAATTGATAGACAGGAAAAGGGCTGCATTGGTGTTGTTTGCCCTGGAGCAGCATCCCCTGTTTGGACGTCCACACAGCCCCAATCATGGGAGGTTGCTGTGCGGTATCCAGTCATACATGCACACTCTTCGCCTGGCGTCCTAGTGTCTCTATCAGGCCCTGTGGTTCCATAGCACTTTTGAGACTATTCTCCAGTTGGTGCTGGCTCGTCTTGCGGCTGATCTGCCACACCCATTGGGCTTGACTTGGGCCTATCCGCCATTCGCCGAGGATACCTCACAAACCTCCCCAACTCACACTCCAGGCACCAATGACGCGTCAGGAAAGCCGTTGTCACTCCAGCAATCTGGAATTGCCGATGAAAACACACACTGGGCGCCAAGCGCACCGCCACCTTCGTATCCTGTTCAGGCGTCTCCACCGCAGCCCAGTGGCATTTATTGGGCTGCGGCGACAGCTTGCCCCGCGCACCCGGAGTTCCTCCGCGAGGTGGGTTGGCAACTGAGCATCAGTGGCCTGAAATCCCCGCCGGTCGTGACCTTAGGACCACGTGTCACCTGCGAGGTATTGCTCAATATGTTAGAACGAGACAGCGCTTGATGAGGCGGAAATACTCTGGCACGCCAGAGTACAGGTACAGGTACAGGGTTTTGCCAGCAATGGTTAACGGAGAAGGACAACTGCGAACCATGCAAGGTTCCACGTGTGGACGCAAAGTGCGGCGATGCAGAGAGATGTGTGTCGCGGGCAACGTCACTACAATCACAATTTGCTGCAACGGCGAATGGCGATCCCCTCCATGGGGTGCGCGAAAGGGGATATGGGAGGTATTGCAACGTAATATCTCTTTCGATTGGCCAACAAAAAGTTGGGATCCAAATAAACCTCCAAATTTGGTAACGGAGGTCGTATCGTAACTATTGTTCAAAATGGATCGGTGGCCGAAT
Organism: Ostreobium quekettii; assembly: GCA_905146915.1. Taxonomy (NCBI): domain Eukaryota; kingdom Viridiplantae; phylum Chlorophyta; class Ulvophyceae; order Bryopsidales; family Ostreobiaceae; genus Ostreobium; species Ostreobium quekettii. Next base: position 9,594 of record CAJHUC010002642.1, on the reverse strand, counting down.
GGAAACAGGGTGCCTTGCGGGTACAAGCACCAACCTGGATGCTCTCCCAGCGTGGACGCCTCGGTGGACCTGGACAAGGCACACGGCCGTGCTTTGCTGCCTTCGAGCACTGCCGCCGCCACGGCCACGCTCGCAGGCGCTCTGCGGCACCATGTTGGCCAACCTCCCAGTCCGCCGCTCTTCCACCCGGGACATCATCCACGTTGCATAGCTCTCCTCGGCACACCAGGGTGCTGAACGCTGAACGGCGAGGCCCTCGAACACTTTTACAGCAATCATACTTTGTTGCTGCAACGAGTGTGATACCCTTGGCAATGTTGCATGCAAGTGGCCGTCGTTTTCCCCTCTTCTTCGGCTGGCCGATCATCTCATTGTGGGCATGACTCATTTTCACCTCCAATGTTCCGTTCAAGGTGACGCTAGGCCATCGCAGTTTTGACTGTCTTTGTAAAGTCGGTCGATGTTGATTTGGCTGTGACCCGCCTCATCGACAGGAATCATGGCACAGTCGCGGAGCCCTCAATTCACGTCCTCATCTCATTCGCGCATCGGCCACCGGCCCCATTCATTGTGGCATCCTCATGGCACTGCGCACAGCCCCAGTTTTCTTTAGAAATTCAAGTCACAATAATAGTTGCAAGCAATAATGACCGTACTTATATCTGAATATATTCATGTTATTTAAACTATTGCCACTCTTGCTACTTCGGCCCAAACCGATTGGCTTCTATGAATTAGGCAAATGAATTCTCCTTCACTGTGAATTCAGGTATTATTGAGATTTTGCCAAACTCGTGTGCATGCGTTTAGACCTTGAAACACGGAATTCAATCCATATACTCCAGGGCTATTAAGCCTCAAAATGAAGTCAATGCACTGAACACATTGAACGCTAGGCTGTTCAGGACGATGGCCAGGAAAGTACTGTATTAATGAATTTCGTTGCTTCCAATGTGTAGGAAAATCATCGAACGCCAATTTGGCAAGGCAGACAAAAAGGCATGCGAATGCGCATCACTCCAGCGGGCAAGTTTGTGGAAGCCATGTGCATTCTTCTTCCTCTTTCTATTATTGTTGTTGTGTTTCTTGTTCATTGTGGATCGGTGACCGAATCTCAACTGCCGGTGGGCGCCTTGGGCAAAAACTCACCTGCACATCTCTAGAAATGTGGACGCCTCGGTGGACTTGGACAAGGCACACGGCCATGCTTCGCCGCCTTCGGGCACTGCCGCCGCCACGGCCAAGCTCGATGGCGCTCCGCGGCACCGTGTTGGCCTGCCTCCCAGCCCACCACTCTTCCGCCAGGGGCACCCTCAATGTCGCGCAGCTCTGTGCAGCACACGGGTGCAGAATGCGTTGGCAGGGCCGTCAAGTATTGCGGCTGAGATACCTGCATCTGCCAAAATGCACACAGCCGGTTCCCGTTTGTCGGCTCTGCCTCACATGGCTACTGGCCACTGAACTCTTCAGCAATGATTCAGCAGGCTGCTCAGTGCGCTGGGAACGCCGGCGTCCCTCCGGCCACAAAGGCTGGCCAATGGAAACAACGTTTGGTGGGTTCCAAACGCCAACAACACAAGCATCCATTTGCCTCCGTTTGAAAGAAAAAGCGATGCCGGTGGAGGCCATCCCAAAATAACTTGAACACATTGTTTTCAAGTCACTCAATGTCATGGTTGCCAATCGCCACTCACCTTCTTTCCAAGGCCGTCTCAGAGTTTCCGGTTGTATATTTCCCTATTTCTATTTCCAAGTCTTACATCACAATTGACCTGTGCTCCGTCATCGCCGCATCCTGGTCCGGCGTCTTCACCACAGCTCAGAGGTCCTGAACTGCCAGGCCCGGGAAAACAGCAGTCCGCTTTGACGATGCGATGCGTCCTGGAAGCCTCACGGCGGCTCTTAGGCACTGGATGCACAAAAAGGTATCAATTCCTCGGTCCAAATCGGCGATGGCCTTTGGCTTCCCGTCCTCTGCCCCGTCCTAATGTTCGATGGCATATCGGCAAGGCAAAGAAGGTGCCCATATGTGCATCGCTCCTGCGAGGCTTTGGAGACAATGTGCACTTCACTGTTTCTTTATACAATTTACGCTCTGCTAATTGTCGATCGGTGAACGAGTCGCTGGGGCGAAAACGCTAACCTGCAGCTCCCCTAGAAATATGGACGCTTCGGTGGACTTGGAAAAGGCACACGGCCATCTCTTTCGAATGGTGAACAAAGAATTGGGATCCAAATAGGCCTCCAAATTTACGCATCGTATTGTTTACTGTTGTCCAAAATGTATCGGTGGCGGAATCGAAACAGGGTGCCTTGGGGGTACAAGCACCAACCTGCACGCTCTCCCAGCGTGGACGCCTCGGTGGACCTAGAAAAGGCACACGGCCGTGCTTTGCTGCCTTCGAGCACTGCCGCCGCCACGGCCACGCTCGCAGGCGCTCTGCGGCACCATGTTGGCCAACCTCCCAGTCCGCCGCTCTTCCACCCGGGACATCATCCACGTTGCATAGCTCTCCTCGGCACACCAGGGTGCTGAACGCTGAACGGCGAGGCCCTCGAACACTTTAATAGCATACACACTTTGCTGCTGCAACGAGTGTGATACCCTTGGCAATGTTGCATGCAAGTGGCCGTCGTTCTCCCCTCTTCTTCAGCTGGCCGATCAGTTCATTTTGGGCATGACTCATTTTCACCTCCAATGTTCCGTTCAAGGTGACGCTAAGCCATCGCAGTTTTGATTGTCTTTGTAAAGTCGGTCGATGTTGATTTGCCCATGACCCACCTCATGGACAGGAATCATGGCACAGTCACGGAGCCATCAATTCACGTCCTCATCTCATTCGCGCATCGGCCACCGGCCCCATTCATTGTGGCACCCTCATTGCACTGCGCACAGCCACAGTGTTCTTTAGAAATTCAAGTCACAATAATAGTTGCAAGCAATAATGACCGTACTTATATCTGAATATATTCATGTTATTTAAGCTATTGCCACTCTTGTTACTTCGGCCCAAACCAATTGGCTTCTATGAATTAGGCAAATGAATTCTCCTTCACTGTGAATTCAGGTATTATTGAGATTTTGCCAAACTCGTGTGCATGCGTTTAGACCTTGAAACACGGAATTCAATCCATATACTCCAGGGCTATTAAGCCTCAAAATGAAGTCAATGCACTGAACACATTGAACGCTAGGCTGTTCAGGACGATGGCCAGGAAAGTACTGTATTAATGAATTTCGTTGCTTCCAATGTGTAGGAAAATCATCGAACGCCAATTTGGCAAGGCAGACAAAAAGGCATGCGAATGCGCATCACTCCAGCGGGCAAGTTTGTGGAAGCCATGTGCATTCTTCTTCCTCTTTCTATTATTGTTGTTGTGTTTCTTGTTCATTGTGGATCGGTGACCGAATCTCAACTGCCGGTGGGCGCCTTGGGCAAAACTACCCGCATTCCCCAGCTCGTGATGCCTCGGGCGGGATTTGGACAAGCAAGTAATACCGGCTGGCGGTTTCTTCATGCCCTGGGCATCAGCCACGTTTGCTCGATGGCGCTCCGCGCAGCACCGTGCTGGCCTCGCCTCCAGCTCCACCACTCTTCCGCCAGGGCACCCTCAATGTCGCGCAGCTCAGCAGCACACGGTGCAGAATGTAAAATGCGTTGGCAGGGGCCGTCAAGTATTGCGGGCTTTATTTGCCAAATGCACACAGCCGGTTCCCTGCTAGTTTGTCGGCTCTTGCCTCACACATACTGGCCACATTGAATCCCAGCAACATTCAGCAGGCTTGTCAGTGTGCTGGGAACGCCGGCGTCCTCCGGCCACAAAGGCTGGCCAATGGAAACAACGAGCTTGCGGGTTCCCAAACCGCCAACAACACGTTATCCATTTGCCTCCGTTTGAAAAAGTTGATGCCGGTGGAGGCCATCCCAAAATAACTTGAACACATTGTTTTCAAGTCACTCAATGTCATGGTTGCCAATCGCCACTCACCTTCTTTCCAAGGCCGTCTCAGAGTTTCCGGTTGTATATTTCCCTATTTCTATTTCCAAGTCTTACATCACAATTGACCTGTGCTCGTTCATCGCCTCATCCTGGTCCGGCGTCTTCACCACAGCTCAGAGGTCCTGAACTGCCAGGCCCGGGAAAACAGCAGTCCGCTTTGACGATGCGATGCGTCCTGGAAGCCTCACGGCGGCTCTTAGGCACTGGATGCACAAAAAGGTATCAATTCCTCGGTCCACATCGGCGATGGCCTTTGGCTTCCCGTCCCCTGCCCCGTCCTAATGTTCGATGGCATATCGGCAAGGCAAAGAAGGTGCCCATATGTGCATCGCTCCTGCGAGGCATTGGAGACAATCTGCACTTCACTGTTTCTTTATACAATTTACGCTCTGCTAATTGTCGATCGGTGAACGAGTCGCTGGGGCGAAAACGCTAACCTGCAGCTCCCCTAGAAATATGGACGAATCGGTGGACTTGGACAAGGCACAGGGCCATGCTTCGCCGCCTTCGGGCACTGCCGCCCCCACGGCCAAGCTCGGTGGCGCTCCGCGACACCGTGTTGGCCAGCCCCCCAGTCCACCACTCTTCCGCCAGGGCCTTCGTCCGCGTCGCGCAGCTCACCAAGGCTCCCAGGGCGCTGAACGCGCAGCGCGGCCCGCAGCAGCCGCTTCGAAAGGTGCCGAGACCAGTGCACCTGCCGAAACGCGCACAATCGAAGTCGGCACATCGCTGCCTCCTTCCCCCAACAAACGCCAGCCCGGAGCAATGGTGCGGCGAAACACTGAAGGCGCAGCACTCGCCACCTTAACGCCTGAAAGGAGCCGCGTGCCGCGGGCGACGAGGCTTTGCGTTTACGGTCTCGATGTCATTGAAAGGTATCAAGAGTGGCCTTTCTTCGTGGCAGGCACGCGCGGCAAACGCACTCACCCGACCGCCTCCGCCAGCCGCTCATCTCCCCTCCAGAGTCGTCGCTCACGCCATCCGTCCCCCGGGGCAGCGGCTCCGCCCCCGGGCGACAGCACTCAACAGGGTCGCCGGCAATGGGCAGTCATCGCCCAGGTGTGCCCCTCCGAAAGCCTTCGCGAGGGATCAGCCGAAGCCAGCCGCTGCTGACGCTTCTCGCTGGCGTTGTTGCGCGACTCGGGCTCAGGGGCGGCGGCTGTGCCTTTTGTAGGCGGCGGGCCCCTCGGTAACTGCTAACCGCCAACCGCCAGCCACCCAGCAGCTCTGCCGACGCCCGTGTCGGAAGTGCCGCCAGGCGTTATTGGCCACCCGCAAAGCCCCGCCCTCGCAGCGCTGCTGCTGACGCAAGCCCATGTGTCTGCGAGCTCCTGATGAGCAACGATTCAATGGCTGCTTGGAGTTCACTTCTACTTTTGCATGTACTCCCCTAATCTTGGAGTGGTGTTGAATTGACTATGGTGATTCTTGGGGAGAGAAACGGAGCTGATGGTTACCTTCGCTCCTTGACATGAATTTTGTTTTCATCAGTACAAGATTAAGACCTGGGTGAACCAAAAATTTTTCCTCCGCTCATGTTTGGAAGTTCGTTGGAATTCGCTGACAGGCCATCCCTGACAACCGCTATTTCAAACATAGTGGAAAACTGCCGTTTCTAGGAGTTTGAGAAATATTACACATCAAGCTCGATTGCACAGTAGCTTTGGGCGGGGATCTGGCTGTTGGCTTCCCTGCCTAGGAAGCAATTCTAGAATTGCTGAATTAAAACCCATGGCGGTTTGTAAGCAATGCACAAGTTACTACCTTCCCAACATTGGTTGTCACTGGCAATACTCCAAAACATTTTCAAGATAGCGCGATGCGACATAAGTAGAGGGCGATTTGCATCGCGATATCAAGATGTACTGAGTATCTTTTGAAATGTGCTTGTATGTCTTACGTGTTGCATCATTATGGTTGCCATTCCGGCTCTACCATGGCCAATGCTTTTGAATGCAAGCAATATGCAAGGAAGAGAAAACATAATTCCTTCGTCCCAAAAGGTTTGGAAGATATAATTTGGGGTCTTGGAAAATCCCACCAAAGCATCTTCAAGAACAATCATATTTTGACCAAAAGTTGAAGTTTGTGTTGATTTTGATCCACCCAATTTCGGATTAATCAGCTGAATATTGAGGGAGATGTGGTTCCTCTAACACGGACATGTTAGACCAAATGTCTTGTTGTGGCATAAAGATAGGCAAGTTTGTTGTTATATAAGTTTAACTTATCCTATCTTATTCCTAACTTAGGAAATGCCAATGTCCTGCTCTGCACCTCTCCAAATTTGCTCCGATCTTCAAGCCGAAGCATGCATGCATCCCTTGGTTCTCCACTATGTAGTGAGGGCTTGAAGTCACCATGTTTAGAGGCCGTTTAGAGCCACCTGAAAATTTGGTCCGACATGCTGCTGTATAAGGGCCATATCTCCCTCAATACTTAGCCGACTGAACAAAAAATTGCGTAGTTATAAATTTGACAAATTTTGATATCTTGTCGAAATTTGGGCGCTATAAAAGATGTCTTGATGGGTTTTTCCAAGGCGACAATTAGCTTAATTGCCATAATTGCCATCCACTTTGGTATAGAGAAATTGGTAATTACTAGTATTTATTATTGATAAATCATGCTCGAACATATATCATCCACAACTTCCAAAAGACAATTTGAATTGTTGCAAATAGTCTAAATTAGTTGTCAAAATGCTCCAAGCACCATAATTTCCGAGCTACTTTGAGGCTTGCATGACAGTTTTGTCTGACATGCCCCTAATTGGGGGCCATAATTCCTCAACACTTAGCTAATTAATTAAGAATTTGGAGGAACAAGTTTACACAAAGACAAATATCTGGTCGAAATTTTAGCACTATTGCAGATGTTGTAATGGAATTTTGCAAGGCCCCAAGTCACAACTGCCAAATTTTTTAGGATGAAGGGACCATTAAATCTCGCCACCGCTCTAGCACATTGGAGGGTTCATTGCTATGCCATGATTGCAGAGCAATAGAAACAAATCGCCATGTTCCTGCGAATTGTATTCTAGGCAAAATCGACATGTAACAGCTATCAACTTCAGACTGCAATCTCAATCGATATGTAAGAGCTATCAACCTCAGACTGCAATCTCTAGCGTCCATGCAAAGGTCCATGTGTTCTTGTCTGTGGCACATTCAGGCCACGCTCGGACAGAGCCAGTTGCGCACCACTGTTGTCCTTCTCTTATTGTGAGGGACGCCCAGTGGGGGGTATGTACATTAGCGCAGAAAGGGGCTTGTCTTGTATATTAACACGGGAGAAGCATTGTATATTATAGGCACTGGGTATTGTACAATAGGAACTCTTTAGAAGCACTGTATAGTGGGGTTTACTAAGGGCAACTGGGCTGGGTGATGATAAAATGGACAAAGGGGATGAGTGCCGTATTGGTCAATACGGTAAAGGGTGGCGCTGGGTATCCACGGGTCGGTGAGACGAACGGACACGAAGCGGGAGGTTCAAATTACAAAACTGGGCGGATATGCCAGAATCTGGGTGACTCACCCAATTCTGGCATGACCCTTGGATTGCCTTGGACATGGGGTATATAAACGGGAACACCAGAACACTTCTGTAATCGAAAACTTACCGCCAAGTTCGTTTACGACTGGACCCCGATTCGAACGGGTAACGGGCCGAGTCCCGACCAGCCAAGGAGGGCGTTCACCCCTTACACTTATCATGGAATTGGCAAACTACATGCAGTGGTCATGAACCATTCACACAATATCATTCCAAGCTAGAATCCCGTTGAATCCTGCCAAACCTATGTCAGCAATATAGGTCCCGATCAATCCACATCGAGGAACAGTGCCTATTGACTTGGTATTGCTTTCACCAGTTTCTGATGGGACGGATTATCGGCCCTCTGTTACGAATAGGATGTGGGTGTGGGGTTCCTGCCCTCTTTGAGCCGCGGACCCGCCTCGCCGGGCACCTAGGTCCTTACAGGGCACCTAGGCGGGACCACCCCTCCTACTCCCGGATCCTAATATGGATAAAGGTTACAGTGGGTGAGGAATAGTACGTGCCTTGGGCAGGGCGTCCCCCACACCAAGGGCCATTAGTAGGACGTCTCCCACATCAGGCTGGTGCGCGTAACATTCGTCCCCCTCAGGGAGAGGGGCGTCCTCGTCCCAGTATAAGTGGATACGGGAGCAGAAATATTGTATGTATGTTGATGGAACTGGCTGTGCGATTTGCCACATGCCCAGTTAACAAAACACAACACACAAAACAGTTTTTGATGAAGAGAAAGAGTGGTTGTTTTACATGACCGTCCCGGCCTTCACAACCCTCATTAAAACTCTTCCTCAGCCAAGTGGCTGGAAATGTTTGACCTCCCGGCCTTTCATCGGCGACCACGATGCCGGGTACCACCAAAAGCCCACGCCGGTACAGATCGGCCCGGTGCGGCACCCCGCCGTCGCCCACGTCCGCGTGCACGCTCAGGCGCACGGGGAAATGGCACGTAGGGGTCGGCGGTCTCCAACCTCTCCCCGTTGAGGATCGCAACGGACATGGCATTCATGTGTCCAAACTGCGACCTTGCACGGGGGGCAGTATACCCAGTGTTTTTCTGGGCCCAGCGCAAGAGAACCTGTCAAAAGCATAAGCACACATGTGCATGTTTCAGTATGTACATCCCGTACTTCATGCAGTTTGCATTCGCATCACAGGTGTTCTGCCATTTTCAAATGCTTGAACCAATTCCTGTGCATTTGCAACTGACTTTGCTCATTCCCAGCTGTTATGCTCATGTCCATATCCCAGCCATTTGACAAGGTACTCAACATAGTTTTTGCGTCTCCCACGCTTTTTAATCCTTTTATCAAGGATACGTTCAACTTCATACTCCAGTTCACCTTCGATCTCGATAGGTACTGGGGGTGGCTGTACTCTGCCACTTGCCTTATAAGGCTTAATCTTCGATACATGAAATACCGGATGTATCCTATGCATGCTTTCCGGGAGTTCTAGTCGATATGCGACAGAACCTATCCGGTCGAGGATGGTGAAGGGCCCAATCCACCTCGGTAATAGTTTTCGAGTCCCAGGGTGTTTGAGAGTAATATGCTGTGTCGAAAGGAGGACGTCATCCCCTTTACTAAACGACACCTCTCTTCGATGGCGGTCAGCATGCTTTGACTGCCTATCTCGTGCTTTCTCTAAGCACGCCCTGGCCTCTTTCAGCGCTGATTGGACACGGTGATCAAATCGTGTCACTGCTGGTAATCCCTCCACGAGGGGCGTACCAGACTGCCTCAAATAAGGCTGCTGCGCCCTTTCAATGGCCACTGCCAAGCCGCGGGCATTCGGATTGTCATAGCCTTTTAATGGTTTCCGAATTTGCACACCAAGAGCTAAGGGACTCTTTGGGTGCCTCCCGTAATTCAGATAGAACGGGGTTTCTTGGGTGGAACTGTTTTTCGAGTTGTTCATTGCAAACTCGGCCATGGCTAACAGTTCATCCCACGCGCCATGGTCAGAACGCGTATAACTGCGTAAGTAATCCTCCAGAACCCGATTCATGACTTCGGTCTGGCCATCCGTCTG
>CAJHUC010002641.1:0-20688 GCA_905146915.1 Ostreobium quekettii | reverse complement strand
CATACACTGGAACTTTACACACCGCTTGTGTGTTGTTCAGTTCTCCAAAACACTCCATGTATTACAAACCGCAGAATACATGACCTGGAAAACGCCCACACACGTTTATGAAGTGTGCAACCAACACAATTCGAGCTGCTGCAAAATGGAAACCCCTGGCAACTTCGCCTTGACCTTGCCGTGGCTGGAAAGCAAGTACCTATGGGACAGAACGGACCAAAATTATGAATCCACGGATGTTTTGTCGCGGACCGGACGCCGCGCACGCCCTCCGTTAATTTAATGGCAAATAACGGTGAAGAAAAAGTGAGAGCCGGATTCTGCGGACGGCAGTACGGCAAACAGCGGACCGGATGTTACCGGACGAATATCACACTCACTTTTACGAACCGGACGCAACGGAGCGGACGGTACCCGAGTGTGGCCACCTCTAATTCCCGCCGCTTTCACCCCTCGTGGTCACCGATTTGTGCTACTGGCAGGTGCACTGATTGGAACCTGCGAGCGGAACCAATCGGTGCCCACGAGGGGCGGATGCCAAAGGGCGGCCACGTCCAACCTGCGCAATGCACAAAGGCTGGGCGCAAAAGACCCCATAAAAACGGCGGGAGTGGGAGGCCGAAAGTTGCCTCCCACTCCCGCCCTGATGCTCCTCGTGATCACAGGATGGTGCCACCCACGGATACCCTGATCGGTAGCCATGAGTGACAACAATCGGCGCCTGCAGGGGTCGACTACGAACTGTGAACTATGGCTTGTTTTACGTCCAACGCTTGGGTGCAGGACACGCCACAAAACGGCGAGAGTGGGAGGCCAAAAGTCGCCTCCCACTCCCGCCATTTTTGCTCCTCAAGGCCACCGACTGCTGCCACCCGCGGGTACCTAGATTGGCACCTGCGTGTGGCATTATTCGGTGCCCACGAGGGGGCAGATGCCAAGGGGCAGCAATGGGTTGCATGGCGCACAGGTATTGGGCGCAGAGGACGCCACAAAAAGGAGGGAGTGGGAGGCCGCCCATCGCCTCCCACTTCCGCCATTCTTTCCCTTTGTGGCCACCGATTGGCGCCAGCCGCGGGTGCCTATTGGGGCACCCAGAGTGATACCAGTCGGCGCCTGCGAGGGGCCAAAGCTGGCACCACGCTTCGCTGCGCATAGGTGGAGATCCACCGCCGATCGATCTCACGCCTCCCCGGTCCTCCTGGAGAGGCCCGCTGCCGTGGCCCTTTGACAAACCGTCCGTTAGGGTGTCCAGCACCCGTCCACCCGCCCGCCCTCCCCCCACCCCCGTTTTGGCTTCTTCGCCTTTGTGGGCCACACCCATTCCCCGCTGGGCCACCGGTCATTTGCCACAGCACCCGCCCATCGGTTTTGACTTTGTTTTGCGCTATGCACCCTCTGCTTCCTGTATTGTGGCTGCCTGTGGCTCTAGAAGCCTTATGGCCGGCAACCCCGTTTCGCTCGTTGGTGTGCCCCAAGGGACAGCAAAGCGGCGACGTGCAGGGGATCCCTCCCGCCAAATCGCCCGGGACACGGGCCCGAACCGGCCCGGACCGGCCCGGAAAGTACCCCGGCGCAGCCCCCGTGGCCCCCGCTAGCCCCCTGACAGGCTGTCGCCTTGTGGCGCCCACGGCTGCGCCTGCAGGGCGATCGACGCCGCAGCAGGGCCCCGGGTGGCCTAGGCACCCGGGGACCCGCAAGCGATCGCCCTTGGCGACCGCCCTGAGCCACCTAAGCCGTTGTGGCCACCACAGAAGGCGGCCAAAACTTCCAAACGCAAAAAATGCTCGATATTGTACTCGGGATTACAGACATCGCACGGGCATGCGGCCCCAATCCGACATGCAGAGGTTCCATTTTCTAAGGCTCGCGACTGGAAGAGCGGCAGGTACGGCTACACAGAGAAAACAAGTGGAAAAGGCAACCCATGAGACACCAAATGCACACCCCAAAATTCACGAATGCGCTGGCTTCCTTCATTGCAGGATGCAGGAGAGCTACGTTGCAAGCTCCCAAGCGCTCCTTGAATGCAACGTGGGTCAATAATGGCGGGCCGCAGCCGTGTAGCACCACAACTCCAAGCAAAAATCTGCTAAGCATTAGGAATCAAAGTCTCCCGGATATGACCGGTGAGCACGACCATGCTCAGATGTGTCCAGGTCCCGAATTGTGAGAGAAGCAATCTAAACAAAAGCACCAAGGGAGCGACTTGGCCGGGCGTACCATGGGAACTCTTCCATGCTGCTGTTCGTCTAGGGCTGTGCGTACACACGTTGCTGAAACAGAGCGCCGAAGCAAACCCCTGTGAGCTCTGGGTAGTACGTAGAACAAATGAGGAAAGGAGCTTTTCTATTTCCCGGGTTGCCACGAGGTTCGGCACAACTGCACTGGTGCCGCTACTGTGCCTTTCCCCCTTGCCCCCTGGTGCACTATTGCTTTCCGTGAAGCGACGATTGAGGAATAGGTGCACGACATGGTTGTGAACTGCTCGGGAGTGAATTGATGAGATCGCAGCCGGAACATCGTTGTTTCCGTATTGAGAGAATGTGTGCAATTGGTGTGCATATTGGAGCTGCTCCAGTGATTGCCCCTGTTCCTGCACACAGGCGGCAATCGTGGCGCCCGGACCTGGAGCTTGCAGCTGTCAACAATCTGTTTTGCAAACAGATTGGCTGGCCATGAAGCGGCGGCCGTGAATGAGGTGCACGTGGACGTCGCGAGTGGCGCAACTAAGGTCGCATTGATGCAGTTGGTTGTTTGAGCAGTGGGTAAAATATACAAGATGTGGGCAGGGGGACGGAGTGGTTCTGCTATTGCTGTGATGCCTGCACACAGTGGGTGATAGAGGCGCCAGGAGTAGGCCCTCGCAGTTGCAACACATCGATCTTGAGAAGAGGCTGACAGTTGTGGCCAGACCTCTACAATACCTTGGCAAGACAGTTCATTTATGCTGTTGTTGTAGTCCTTATACACAGTGGGTAACAGAGGCGCCAGGAGCAGCCGCTTGCAGTTGTGGCAGTGCCACAATCTTGCAAACAAAGTGACAATTGTGGGCAGTCCTCTATAGCACCGTAGCAGGACAGAGTGGTTCTATTGTTGCTGCGGTGCCAGCACAACGTGGGTAATAGAGACGCCAGGATAGCAGATGTTTGCATGCTCTGCCATACATTTGCCATTTATCCTGTGTTCATTGACATATACGTGCTGATTGCACTTGCCAGAGACACAACGGCTGGTGCCTTGCAGATTTCACACATCAATCTTGCAAACAGATTTGCAGTTATGGCCAGTCCCCCATAACGCCAACAGCAAATTCACTTTCACCCTGTATACTGCTATACCCAGAATACCAATGTAATTGGTGGGATGCTGAAGCGTGGCAAAACAAGTGATCACCAATCCAAGTAGGCCGATTGTCCACAAACGAAATGTTGCCCAACACCACCAATATTCTGCAACTGCCCAATCCTTGTTTGAGAAGATTACTTGCCCTTGTCTAATCTTCCTCTGCTTCCTGGTCTTCCTCCCATGGCTATTGGCAACAGTCAGATGTTTGCCGTTTTTGTTTCCTGCGATCCCCTTCACGAAATTTCTCGTCATATCGATTGAGTTTCAGAAAGAATTGATACAACGTGCAGGGCTTGCCATTGACTCTCCACTGCATTCTTTGCTTCTCAGCCTTGTGAAAAGTGCGTTGTTGGGCTTCTTTATTATTCGCCCCCAACTCCCTACATAATAATTATGTAAATTATTTACAAATTGAGAGAAATTAGCATCAATGCAGCTGAATATTGAGATTGAAGGACAATCTTTATGACCAGTGTATGTCATCTTTCTTGTCATGCTTGTTCTATCATTGCAGATTGTTGGGATGGAGTCTATATCAATGCTTATCCCTTATTGTCCCCTCTCTACCGATCTATTTCGGAGCAAGCATCGTGGCCATCAATACAACTGCTAAAGCTGGAGTGAAGAGGTTTACCTTCTTTTGGGTGCATGACTACAAAGCACCAGGTGGGACTGCAGAGCAATTTTCAAGGATAGTGCCCTTGTCGTTCTCATTGAGCCTGGTGTTGCTCAACACAAGACATTGCACACGTGAAGCGTGCCAAGACTGGGATTGCGCTATTGAGCATGGCCCACTGTCCACTAGAGGTGGCCACCTGGATCCGTTAATAGTGGACGGGGGTTGCCGTCCATTAATATCTGTTAATTTAGCGGACCCCGCTTTCTCTGTTGCTGATGTGGTACGGATGGCAGCGGACGGCTGGCCCCAATTAGCGGACTTTGCGGAATCAATTTGGGTGTTAACGGATATTCTCTTACGGACCGGAAGCCACGTACCCCATCCGCTAATTTACCGGATGACAGCAGACGTGTGTACCGAATCAGCGGATGACAGCAGAGCCCATGCAATAAGTACTGATTTCCGAATCTGGGGATCTGGTTGATTGCCAAAATGGCTCAGCCAGGGTCCACATATAGCGGACCTTGGCTGTGACTGCGCACATATTTTGTTGCCCTCCTATTGCCATCTGCCGTCTCCAACCCCTGCCGCCCCACGCTTGGTTCATGGACCCACCAGGTGAGGCATACCGTGCTCTCCTGCTTCAAGCCGCAACATGGGCAAGGCAAGAGAATGCCCTTAGTACTGCCTGCAGTGGTGGGAAATGCCGAGCCGCACGGGGGAAGGGGGGTCTCAGATGATTTGTTGGCTGAAAACCTGTGTGGCCGGATTCAATCCGCCGGTGATGCACAGGCATAGCGCATTATCCTGTTTTGTGGCCGGGGCAATGCCCTCAGTACTGCCTGCTGTGGCAGGAAATTCTGGGCCGTGGGGGGTGTTGGGGGGGGGGGGTCTCGGATGATCTGTTGGCTAAAAACTTATGTGTGGCCGGATTCAATCCGCCGGTGATGCACAGGCATAGCGCGCTATCCTGCTTTATGGCCAGGGCAATGCTCTCAGTACCGCCTGTTGTGGCGGGAAATTCCGGGCCGTGGGGGGTGTTGGGGGGGGGGTCTCGGATGATCTGTTGGCCGAAAACCTATGTGTGGCCGGATTCAATCCGCCGGTGATGCACAAGCACAGCACGCTATTCTGCTTTGTGGCCAGGGCAATATCCTCAGTACCGTCTGCTGTGGCAGGAAACTCCGGGCCGAGTGGGGTGCTGGGGAAACTCAGATTACTTGTGGACTGGAAACCTATGCGTGGCCGGATTCAAGCTGCCGAGTGATGCACAAGCATACCGCGGTGTCCCGCTTCACGGCGCCCTGTGGCCAGGGCAACGCCCTCAGTACCGCTTGCTCTGGCGGGGAATTCCGGGCTATGGGGGGTGTTGAAAAGGGGGGGTTCTCGGATTGTCTGTGGACTTTGAAAACCTGGGTGTCGGCGGATTCAATCCGGCGAGTGATACGTGGGCATAGTGTGGGCTTCTGCTTCGGGCCGCCTGCTTTACTTGGAAATTCTCCCCGGGGAGGGGCGGATTATGTGTGGACTTTGGAAACCTGGTGGCACATGGCCGGGTGGGAAGATCATGGCCGGGGATTGATTTCACACCGGGATTTTGCCTGCGACCCTCACCACCTGTGTTACTGTATTTGTGGAGTCCTTAGGCGCTACCAATGCTGAAACGGAAAGCAGGCAGGGGCGCCTTGAACACGATGGACGTGTAGGTGCGGTGGACGTGTACCTCTGTGCAGCAAGCCTGAGTGCCGCCTATTGTGGCTGGGTACTGTGGTTGGTGGCAGTACCCGCCGTCACATGGCTGGGGAAACCTTGGCAGTTCGTTCCTTCTATGTGGCCATGCATTGCACAGGGTGCACCACTTGTCACTGCAATACCCATCGTCTTTGCTTAGATGCCACCAGCATTATTTGGCAGTACCCGCCGCCACCTGGCTCGGGAAATCTTACCACTTTGTTACTTTTATTTGGCTGCACACTATATAGGGTGCATTATGTGTCGCTGCAATACCCATCGCCTTTTTTTTCCTTATATGTCACCACCATTTTGTGGCAGTACCCGTCGTCCCCTGGCTGGGGAACCTTAGCAATTCGTTCCCTTTATGTGGCCGTGCATTGTACAGGGTGTGTTGCACGTCCTGCAATACCCAACGCCTTTCTTTGCTTAGATGCCACCACCAATATGTGGCAGTACCTGGCATCAGCTGCCTGGGGAAGCCTTCCCAGTTTGCTCCTTTTATTTTGCCGTGCATTGTACAGGGTGTGCTGTATGTCCCTGCAGTACCCATCGCCTGTTTTTCCTTATATGGCATGACCATTTTGTGGCAGTACCCACCGTCACCTGGCTGGGGAAACCTTGGTAGTTCGTTCCTTCCATGTAGCCGTGCAATATACAACATGCACGAACTGTCCCTGCAATACCCATCGCCTTTCTTTGTATAGGTGCCACCACCATTATTTGGCAGTACCCGCCATCACCTGGCTGGGGAAACCTTAGCACTTCATCCCTTTCAGGGGGCCGTGCATTGTACAGGGCGTGCTGCATTTCCCTACAATACCTATTGTCTTTGCTTTGGTGGTACCACCAGTATGTGGCAGTACCTGCCATCACCTGGCTGGGGAAACACTGTATTCTGTTCCTGTGTTAGGTCGGAAGCGGCCCCTGAACAGGGGCCAACGTTACAAGGATGGTCGAAAGCGCTGGCACAGACACAAGAGGAAGGGGGGAAGGAGACGTGCAGGGGTGAAAGTCAGGCGGCGGATAGAAGCTGCGCGTGGTTGGGAAGCTGAGCGCGATAGGGAAGCTCTAACAGATAGATTAGAGGAAATACAAGAAGCGGGGTTGGGTGGCCTGCCCTCGGGGGTGTGGCGGCCCATACAGGACCACCTCGCCCCCAAGGACCAGGCCCAATTAGCCGCCGTAAGCGGATATATTAATAACGCATTGGGGGGGGCAGAAGGGGCACGGTTCCGAAAGGAACAACACGAGAGACAGAACCCCCCCCAGTCTTGGGGAGAATGGCACAAGCGTCGTAGGCAGGAACGCAAACAAATGGATAGGAATCGCCGGGCTGCTTATAAAACACGTCAGTGCGCGGCTATCATAGATTTGGTGCTGCACCGGGGGGAACACATGGTGGGGTACAAGTCTATTAGCAGAAAATATAGAATAACTCAACTGTCGCTAAGACGCCTGGAAGAAAGACTCTTTGAAGACGATTTTTTTTCACAAGTTAGGTGGGAGTTCAATGTCATGGACTCCGGCCTCCTAACAGGGAGTGACACAGAGACTTCCTCTGATGGGGATTAGTTTTTTTAACAAAACAACTTGTCTGATTGTGAAGTGAAGTCCAAGTACCGCCTGCCACCGGCGAGGAAGGTGACATTTGCTGAACACTCCATGGTTGTGAGACGCTTTTCTGCCTTTATTTCACAGAAGAAAGTGTCCTCAGACTGTCCTTGTAACATCTGAAATCCATCGTCGAATATATGTTGCCTCGGTTATTTATGCAATGGATGTGTGCGGCAAGCTCTGTTGGCGGTGATGGTGGTGTTGACCTTGCAGCATTTGTTGCTGAGCGAGGAGTCCCAGACACACATGATGTTTCTGCTGGGAGGGGTGTGTTGAGCTCTGCGGACACTGATTCGCTTGGAGGTGCATCGCCAAGTTTGAATGTCGTTGTGGTGGAGGATGTGCCATAGCGCAGGGCCAAGAGAAGGCGTCTGACCACCCCCTGAGTTCACCTCTGAGTTCACAAAGAAATTGTGTGCGGATTGTGATAATATCAATCTAATATACAACTGGGCATTAGCGGCGGCTGTGGACGGAAGGAGGAATACATTGCACTCGATGAGGAGGATCTGGAACAATGTTGACGATTGGCCAAATCTGGTGAAAGAATATGACACCCTGGCAAAGTTCCAAGCGATGTTGAAGAAAGAGATGACGGCATTGGTGAGTTGAGTTCTGATTTGTGGCCTTTGCCTTTGTAAATGTGTGCATCCAACTGTGGATAGTTTTGGCTGGTACCAAGTGTCCTTTATGCCTTTGCATGCACGACTATGCCTGTTGTGTATTTCGCCTTAAACGGCCGTCCCCTGGGATCACTTGGCTGCATGGGGTGCCTGCTTTTATATCTTGCTTGTGTGACTAACAGCGTGCATATGACTTCTGCAGTTGAGGCACATGGTGAAGGCGCCCGAAGTCCATTCCTCGGGCTCATCATCTGAAGAGGATGCAACACAGGCTGTGTAGCAGAGTTGGCTAAATGCGGCATCACCCCCACCTAAGGGACCACTACGTTTCTGATGATCAAGACGGAGAAGACGGGCCCCATGCTCCCCACAGCACATGGACCCAATTGAGGTCGATGTCGAAAGGTGGTTTGATTTAAAATGGACATCAGCATATGAATATAAAAAAAATGGAGTGCTGGGGATTGGTGGGGCGAGAATCACACCAGCTTCCCCTTGGTGGCCAGGCTTGCACATCGAATATTAGCAACACAGGTGAGTGGGTGAGTACAACTGGCTGTGCATATATACCAAAGTGCCCTTATGTGAAATATGGAGTTGAAAGGAAGGAAAGTACTGAACATCTTTGGTTGTGTTGTAGGTTTCCAACGCCAACAGTGAATGCTCATTTTCCAAGTTTGGTTTTATTGTGATGCCAACTAGCTATGCATATATGCCCCAGAGCCCTTATGAAGTTCACAGGCTGAGAAGTACTGAGTATTTTTGGTTGTGTTGCAGGCCTCCAGCACTAGTAGTGAACGCTCATTTTCGAAGGCTGGTCTCATTGTGACGGCCAAGCGCATAGTTCTCAAGCCCAAGAACGTGGATCATTTGAGATTGCTAGGGTGGCAGATGGCAGAGAGTGGATGGTCGCAGTAGAAGCTAGCGCATCAACGCAAGAAGGGGGGAAGGGAGGGAAGGGAGGGAAGGGAGGGAAGGGAGGGAAGGGAGGGAAGGGAGGGAAGGGAGGGAAATACTGACTTTGGATTCCAAAGTTTGGATCACCACCGGTGACCACCCTCGTTGCCCCGGCGTGGAAATTGTGGAGTACCGCCGCAGCGAGGGTGCGGTACCATAGAGATAGAAGATAAGATATCATGACTTGTAATACTCCGTTGTCCTGTGTTGAAGTGCACACCTTGAACACACTATGTTGGAGTGGTGGATGAACTTTGGGTATCATATAGATAGAAGAAAATTTTATTCAAGAAATGCATCCCAACAAGTACTGCGATTGGTGGATAGACTTTACAGTCACTGCCCTGGCGTGGAAACTTCTGGAGTACCGCCGCAGCGAGGGTGCGATAGGCAGAGATGGAAGATAACAAATCACGACTCGTACTATTCGTTGCCCGTTTTCATGTATGTTGAACTGTTGAACTTCGATGTACTATGTTGGAATGGTGGATGAACCTAGGGTATCATATAGATAGAAGAGAATTTATGTGAGAAATGTGTCCAATCGAATAGTGCAATTGGTGGATGGGCTTTACACTCGCTGCCCTGGCGTGGAAACTGTGGAGTACCGCCGCAGCAACCCATCGTTATATGTGATACGTATCACCCATTCCCAAGTATGTTGAGTGGCTCAACTGTGTTCAGAGGTGAACCCTTTTTGCCACTTGCCTAAGGTGATGTGGGTGTTTGTGTGTCCGCGTTTGGTATTACAACTATGCCGAACCCTTGCTGCAATGGCTAGGAAGACTTGCAATGGGAGTGTGGTACGCAGCAGTACCAGCCGTAGCAAGTGGTGCAGGATTGCATGCATACACTGGAACTTTACACACGGCTTGTGTATTATTCAATTCTCCAAATCACTCCATGTATTACAAACCGCAGAATACATGACCTGGAAAACGCCCACACACATTTATCAAGCATGCAACCAACATAATTTGAGTTGCTGCAAAATGGAAACCCCTTGGCAACTTCGCCTTGACCTTGCCATGGCTGGAAAGCAAGTACCTATGGGTAATAACGGACCAAAATTATTAATCAACGGATATTTTGTTACGGACTGGACGCCGCACACGTCATCCATTAATTTAACGGCAAATAACGGTGAAGAAAAAATGAGAGCCGGATTTTGCGGACAGCAGTACGGCCAATAGCGGACCGGATACTAGCGGACGAATATCACACTCAGTTTTACGGACCGGACTTAACGGACCGGACGGCACCCGAGTGTGGCCACCTCTACTGCGATGTAGAGGTGGCCACTCAAAGATGCCATCCGGTCCGTTAAGTCCGGCTCGTTAATTTTTATCAGCTGTCCATTAAATTTTGTTAAAGAAAAAGGGAGAAAAATTCAGAAAAAAGGAAAAAAATCCAAAAAAATCAAAAAAAAACCCAAAAAATCACAACAACTGCGCCTAGTTGAAAATTTAGTATGCATAGGTTGAAATAAAATACAAACATACTCTCTAATAGCGAATTCCATAAACTATAACTATGACTAAAACCCAAAAATCCCCAAAAAATCCAAAAATCCGTTAATTTTCGGTTAATTTCTGTCTTTTTTTGTTATTTTCCGTTAATTAACGGAAAGTTAATGGAAATTAACCTCTGTCCGCTATTAACGGATCCGGGTGGCCACCTCTACTGCGATGACCTCAAAGGGTCTCTTAGGGTCTGGCATCTTGAGCAATGGAGCTATGGTCAAACACTCCTTTATGTGCTCAAATGTCGATTGACATTTTGGCATCCACTCCCACTTGCCATTTTGTTTGGTCAAATCGGTTAAGGGAGTCGCCATTTTTGAATAGCCCTATATGAACTTTCGAAAATAGTTTGCCAGTCCGAGAAACTGCTGTACGTGCTTCATGCACTGTGGTACAGGCCAGTTCTTCACTTTTTTGATCCCCTCAGGATCTGGACAGATTCCCTCTTGAGACACGCTATGTCCCAGATAGGAGATTTCCTCCTTATTGAACTGACACTTGTGTATACGACAATATAGTTTATGTCGTCGTAGCACTTCTAACACCTGACGAAGGTGTCGTACATGTTCTTCAGCAGTTTGGCTAAACACCAAAATGTTGTCCATGTAAACCAAGACGTGTTCGCCAATTTGATCACCAAATATATGGTGCATCGTTTGCTGGAATATTGCAGGGGCATTAGCGAGTCCAAAAGGAAGCACCTTGAACTTGTATAAGCCCAACGGTATAACAAAAGCCGTTTCGGTACAATCTGCCTTATCGATTCGAAGTTGATAATCCCCTTGTTGCAAGTCTATAGCCAAAAAGATCTTGGCTCCTTGCAATTGATCCAAAAGAGTATCTATTCGAGGAATTGGCCACTTATTCTTAATGGTGGCTTTGTTCAGTGATCGGTAATCGATACACATCCTTAGGCTGCCATCTGGCTTTGGTACGAAGAGTACCGGGGCGCCAAAAGGACTGCTGCTTTCTGTGATTAGACCCTTTCTCACAGGTAATCCACCTGTGTTCTGATCTCGTCCATTTCTTTTGGACTGTACCGGAAAGCGGGTCGCTTTATCGGCTTGGTACTGTCCTCAAGCGGTATTGTTAAAGCAACTCCCCAATCTGGGGGAAGTCCCTCAGGAAGCTCCTCGGGAAAAAGATCCTTATGCTCCTCTAAGAGGGAGGTGATTTGTGTTGGATTCACAGCATGAGATGTGGTCTTTCGACCTGAATTGGCCAAAGGGCCTGGTGCGTCCCCCTCAGGGAGATCGCCAACCCAGTGAACCAAAACCAAGCGGAGAGGAGAGCCCCGCTGATAGGCACGACGAGCATAACCCAAAGAACACAAATGTCCTAACTGACGGTGCGGCAAAGGGAGAGAAGGGGGGCCCGGTGGCAAACTGCGAAGTGTGTATTCGCGGCCACGGGAAACCACCCGAATATGACCTTGACGATAATCAATGACACCGGCGTGCTCATAGAGCTAATTGTCACTGAGAATGATGTCATAATCGTCAGACAGGTCAATGACCATACAATGAATGGTGTCCTTATAACCTTGAATGGTTAAAGGCACATCGACCACTCCCAAGGAAGGAAGGGAGGATCCATCAGCAAGGAGAACTTTAGTCTCCGGTGGAGAAGAGTCCACACGGGGAGGTGTGGAAAACTCCGTGGGATCCACAATACGACGAGTAGCTTGTGCCAATCACTGAATGCGATGAAGACAACGAAGCTGCTTGTTTAACGTCGATTTTGGATGTTTAGGCATTAAGCCTAACCAACGACAACAGGTCAGAGTGATATAGGCAGTTCCAGTCGCCCCCGTATTAAAGAGGGTGGATGCTGGTTGATACCCAACCTGACCAGTAAAGGTCAGACGAGGATGGTCTTGAGAGACCCCTTGAATGCAGTGTCCCGCTGCTCCCTCAGGGGGTTGATAATACACGTTCACGGGCCAAGGGATGCCAGGCATCTCCCGACGGCCTGAATAGTCCATACACGGTTGTGTGAATAACCGTGTCCCCTTCAGGTAATGGATTAAGGTGCGCAACTGGCGCAACCTTGGATCGTTGATAAAAGTCCACCAAACGGGTAAAAGGATGCACGCTCCCACATGCTTAGGAGCCTTTGCTCTCTCAGCAAAGTAATGGTCTAAAAATGGCGCAGCATTCTTAAAAGGTGGATTGATCCACACAAACTTATAAGATAATGGTTTCGTCAAGAAACTGGAATCTCATGAACAATATCGCGCACAAAGTGCGTTATCCCCATTGGGGTTAGCACATGCATCCAGTGTAAACTAGTGGGCAACCAAGGATTGAATGTGGTTGAAGTGCACAGGATTCAACATGCAATCAAAATGATCCATATCACTGTGCAGGCCCTTCCGGGTTGTTCCAGACTGTGCATGCATTTGATGAGTATTCACCACATCATTGACAGTAGTTTGCAAAGTTCTCAGTTTAGGAACTGGAACCACTGGTGCCACATTATATCTCACATCCAATGGTGCTGTCATCAGTTTCGCACTGTTCACATTATGTTTCCGTGCTGCCAAACAGAGTGCACATGAAACTGTGTGTGAGGATCTCACTGAATGGCCAGGGCGTACCGGCATCATGGGCAACTTCCCTCAGCCTGGACAGTCACCCATGGAGAGGTGGTTGGCGGTGTATAGTTTAAAACATCTAAAGCACCGGCCGGCCCTTTTTAAGACCTCTACCGTAGTGTCGTGCAGCTGCAACCTATCGGTGACCATCTTCCCCTCCATGGGATCGCGTATGTTGGCCAAGGGCTCATACACGCGATCACCCGGAGCCTGCAAAACATTCTTCGCGTCAGCACGAGAACCTCTGAAAACCACTCTCCCTTGACCTTTCGGCTTGTTATTCAGAACGGGCTTGCCCCGATTGTCCACTTTCAATGTGCGGTACTTCTGAATGATCCTATTAGGGGCAAGGTGGTTACTCGTGCTTGGTTTGCCATTCCGGCTTTCATTTCAACGAGAGCCATATGCCTTGTATTCTTGGTCATATGTGGGACCCACTTTATACAAATGAGCCCTCAGGCTAGCGTATGTGGCCCACTGCTCATCGTCTTTGTTCAATAAACATTTTCTTTTTATATCTGGACGGAGTCCAGTATACAATGCATGCAACTTGGAAAAATCGTCAAGTTTGTTCTCACACTTGAGAAACATTTGTTCCAAGAGCTGCATATATTTAATAGTATCGGGACCCAAGGTCCCTGCCTTTGTAAAGGCTGCAATTTCAGATCTAATGTCAAAGTCTGAACATTTATGATCATAAAGTATCTCCATGCCATATTTAAACTGTTCCCATGACAATTGGAATTCTGGCTGCGAGAGCACTTCAGCATCAATTGTAATCCCCCATAAATGACCCAACTGAGCAAGCAGGCCATGTTTCACTGACTTCTCAAGAGTGTTCAGTGCTATCAATCCCCATTGAGATAGGGGTGCCATAGTGGTTTTGAAATACATGATAATTTCTTGTAACCACTTGGTCAAGGCTTGCTTATCCTCATTGCACTTTGGGGGTTTCATGCCTTGAGTATTCATCTTAGGCATGCTCACCTGAGCTTCCCTTTTGGGATGTAAATACACAGGGGCAAAGGGCACTCCCTGAGCCGCCGTCAAATATCCCTGGCCCACGTATCCGGGCCCCATGGGATCATAGTCAGTTGGCGGCGGCGGGGGCCCCTCCACTGCCATGTGCATCCCCTCAGCTACTGCAGCCACATATTCCTGATGTTGGGGTTCAGGAGCTTGCAAATAGCCTGGTGGGTGCCCATACACTCTCTTGAACTCTCCTGCCTCTGATGGATGGGAGGATTCTCCATATGATTGTGATGGGGCCACCTGATGTCTTGGGGCTGCTGCCACCTGTTGTACCCTTTCGGGCTGGTAGACCCTTTCAGGCTGGTATACCCTTCCGGGCTGCTCGTACTGAGGTGCCATTGGTGGCTGCTGCTACTGTGGTGCTTGGTAGGCTGCCGGCTCCTGAGCAAAGGGAGACATCTCCTGCAGTCTTTGAATTTTCTGCTGCGTAGTCTGCAGCGGAGGTTGGACTCCCCTTGGCTCAGACTGGCCCATTGTGAAAGGCATTGCCGGCTGTCTTGGTGCCATTCCTGGCTGAGCCATTGGGCGAACCGGTGTTGAGGGGCCAGCTGGCATCAAAGGCCTAGCTGGTACTTGCACGGTCCCCTCCTCTGCGACTCTCTGGCCAGTTCGTTGAACAGCCCGCCATTAAGTAGCCACAGCTTGACCCTCAGGCATGTAAATACCCAGCGCAGTCTACTGCGCATCAAACAGTTCACGTAGCTTGGCTGGGATTCGCTGTAGGGCGTCCAGGGGGACTTCTGCCCGATACGGGGCCAGACCCCCACTCGGGTGGTAGTACCCCTTGTAGTACACCCCACCGAATGGGTCATGAAACGCCCCTAGTGTGTCCCAGAACCCATGGGTATCCTGTATCACAGGTGCATGTACCATGGGAGTGGGTCCCTTGGGCACCTCACGCGGCCCCTGAGCCCGGCCATAACCCTTTTCCTGCTGCTGTGCTTTGCGCTGTTGATAGCCTGGACTAGGTTTTCCGGGAAGATACGCAATGCCTCCGGTTTCCTGTCCAGAACTGCTTTCGCCCGGGGGAGTTCTCTTTGCCTTTTGGCCTGTACGTCAAGACTCCTGAAACTACAGGAACTCGGTGTAATCTTCTTCCCCCATTATGGCCAGAAGCCGGGCAGTCTTATCAGCTTCTGCCCTTGCCTTTTGCAAGGCTGTCTCCTACCATTTGACAACAGCATAAACCTCCTTCCTCTCTTAAGGAATAGGTTCGGCCGGCTCTCCTGCTGAACCGATATACACAACTTCGTCATGTCCAGCAAAATCTCCAGTTTCTGCACATGTACGCAAGTGTGTCCTCTCAACAGGATTCATGAGAGGTATTGCATCAGCAATGTTACCTGGAACTGGGCTTCTAGTTCCTTGGGATTCCTCCCTTGCCTTTTTAGGCTGATCCTTGGCCTTTTCAGGCTGCTTCTTCTCTTGTGAAGGCTTCACCTCTTTCTTTGTGGTATCAGCCTTCACGATTACTTTCACTCCTGCAGCCGGGGGTGGTTCCTTTTCAGGCTGCATTCCAGCGAATCGACCTGGATGGTTGACACCACTGTCGCTCTCGCTCGGTTCATCCGCCCATCTAGCCGTCTGCCGCGGTTGACTCTTTGCGAGTTCCGCAAAAGCTTGGGCTTGTTTGGCTGGATCCAGCTCATCAGCCACTGGCTTAGCCTCGAGGCGCTGCGCCTTTTGGCTGCCTCCTGCGGAGAAAAACCGCCTTATCTCAGCCTTGCACTGGCGTTTATGAGCCCGCTTCCGCTCATATTTTTTGGGATTCAACTGCCGATCCCGCTCACGCCGCAAAGCTTTCAGCTCTTTGTGCTGGCTGGCTTTTCAAGCCTTTTGCTCATCCAACTTCCTCGCACGAGCAAATTGATCTCGGTTACGAATATGTCGTCTCTCTTTTTCCATTCTATGCACTTGCGCCCGTGTCGACATATCTCCCGGCAACGGAGAAGCGCATGACGAGAACGACAATTTGGAAATCTCCTCCCACCGCTCGTAGGGATCATTGGGGTCCGGCCTTTCCGGAATTCCCTCGCTCAAATCCCACGGCTCAGGAATGTGTCTAAGCGCAAAGGCCATCTTTTCAAGCCAATTCGGGTCCTCTCTAGCAATTTGATCTGCCATTCCAGGACCATACCACCTCTGGATCCTCACCAGTCTCGCGGTGGTTAATTTCTCACCAAATCTTTCCGCGGACATTTGCCAGCCTTTATCCAACTCGTCAATAAGATCACTGTGGAACTTAGTCCACATTAGAGGTGGCCACCCGGATCCGTTAATAGCGGACAGAGGTTAATTTCCGTTAATATTCTATTAATTAACGGAAAATAACGAAAAAAGACAAAAATTAACCAAAAATTAGCGGATTTTTGGATTTTTTGGGGATTTTTGGGTTTTAGTCATACTTATAGTTTATGGAATTCGCTATTAGAGAGTATGTTTGTATTTTATTTTAACCTATGCACACTAGATTTTTAACTAGCCGCAGTTGTTGTGATTTTTTGTTTTTTTTTTCGATTTTTTTGGATTTTTTTTGTTTTTTTGAAAATTTCTCCCTTTTTCTTTAACGAAATTTAACGGACAGCTGATAAAAATTAACGAACCGGACTTAACGGACCGGATGGCACCTTTGAGTGGCCACCTCTAGTCCACATAGCACAGCATGGTGGCTACCGGCTATAAGGATTACCAGTGTCTGGAATGAATTCCAGCACCCAGGCGCTCTCTCCTGGTCCCCACTCCGGTAATGCAGGTCTCCGGAGGCTCCACTCATGATCTTTCGGTTTTTCTGGACTGGGTGCATATACAGCACGAGCACTTTCTGTGAGCGACTCGTCGCTACTCTTTTTTGGTTCACTAGGTGTTCTTGTGTGCACCTGTGACCTGACCCATGGCTCCGGGGTCCTGACCTTTCGGCCTCCAATCTCCTCCACTTGCCCAACGGGCTGGACCTTCCGGTCTTTTTTTGCGCCTGTCCGAACTTTCGGCACCGTCTCACCTGGCGACGGGCTCTTCCGCTTAGGCCGCTGTTTGCCGACAGCCTTCCAGTCGCCCTCCGCTTCTGGAATCATCGGCATTTGCGGCTCAGATGGACCAGGGCCCCTTTCGGGCTGTTTCATTTGTTGAGCGACCTTCTCTTCTGCCTCCCGCGCCCGCATCTTTTGCTTCAGTAGGCGGTCGCTCAATTCGACCACGTGTTGCTCCGCGGCGGTCTTGGCCTCTTCCGCTTGGCGGCTCCATTTTTTTTGCCTTCCTCATCGTCACCTCGTTTCTCTGGGCTTCTTTCTTTGCCCTCACAACTTCAATCTCTAAGGAGGCAGTCTTCTTGGCGGTCTCTTCGTCCCGCTTCTCTCTCGCTTGTTGAGCCACAGCAGCCGCCATTTTCTCCAAAAGCTCCATGATGCCAGGCGCCTGCAACAGGGCCGCCACTGTACCCGGCTCTGGCACCTCTTCTTCTGGGGCTTCCTCCGCCTCGGCCATCGGCTGGTCGCTACCTTCCGGCTCAGCTCGACCCGACGATGGGCCGTCAATGTCCTTCCGGACTTCTTCCTGTTCTTGCCCATTCCGGGCTGTAACATCCTCACCGACCGTACTGGTCGGCGTCCCCTTCCGGGGTGTCTCTTCCTCACCCAAAGATTCGGGCGTGCCCTTCCGGGCTTCAGGATCCGTTTTCTCAGCCTCCATGGAGGAGGCCGGGGAAGGGGCCCGGTGTTCCGTGCTCGCTCGCCCGCCCAGGCGAAAGCGTGGTAGCCACCCCCAAGTGGCTCCGAAACCAAATGATACGTAAAGGTTGTGGGTGTGGGGTTCCTGTCCTCTTTGAGCCACGGACCCACCTCGCCGGGCACCTAGGTCCTTACGGGGACCTAGGCGGGACCACCCCTCCTACTCCCGTATCCTAATAAGGATAATGGTTACCATGGGATAAGGAATAGTAAGCGTATCTTGGGCAGGGCGTCCCCCACACCAAGGGCCGTTAGTAGGGCGTCCCCCACATCAGGCCGGTGCGCGTAATAGTACGCAAATAATACAGAGATAATTATGGCTAGCAAGCAATTGCACATTATCAACAGAACTGCAAACAGTATTGCGGCTGGGCGTCGTGCATAACCTGTGACGTGATGTCATCCTCCTGCAATGCAGCATTGGACATCACGCCAGACAATCCGCTGTCCATCCATGTCTTCTTGAGCCATTCACCCCAAGCAGCTATCTCATGCTCAATGTTGAGCATCATTCGGGTGAATTGTGCCCAATCCATGGCGGTGCCGGAAGCTGCGGCTAGATGTACGTTGGCACATATTCTGAAGTGACCCAATTTCCTCTTCACACCCTTTATCTTCTTCTCAGTTCTGTAACCCCTGTATTCAACCTATTTTTTTGTTTCCTTCTTGTACAGCCCAGTGTTGTCAAGATGGGTTTTGACAGCTGCAAACCATGCAGGATTGGTATTAGCTTCCTGCATTAGGACTGCTTGAATGGCGCACAATTGAAGATTGTACATACAATACGGAGTCCACCTGCTTTGTCGACGCCATGCTATGAAATAGTCATCGACCTGTTGATTCAATCAACTTGATTGTTAAGTATCTTACAAAGGCACCAAAACCATTGTTCACTACCTTGCGCCAAGTTGTGAAAGGAATATTGAATCCCCATCATTCTATCACCCCATCACTCCCTCGCGGGGCGCCCTTGTCCGGTGCAACATGTGGTATATGCATTCTGTTGGTTTCGCACTGCATTGTGTGTTGACGACGAGGAAGGAGTTGAAGCGGGAGCGCTGACGCATGGTAACTACTTCTACTCGGAGTAGCGCCATTGTCCACGCTTTTTGCGTCGCTGTTTCCATGACAGCAGTTGTGCCAGCCTTACCAGAACAATTGGTAGTTGGCAGCCGCGCAACGCACACATCTGGGTTAATGACTTCAAGGCGATGGGGCCATTCCTGGGTGCCCCTTGGCGATATGGCAGGCTGCCATAGGGCAGGCTGCCATAGGGCCGGGTGCCATATGGCCGGCTGCATTGGGTGTGCAGCCGAGTGGTGTCGCCCACCGGACGTTTTTTTGTGCAAGTGTCACAGACAGGGAAGGACGGTTGCCTACACGCCGAGCAGGTGGAAACGCGATCTGGCATATGGTTGATCGCCAATGGGGCCACCCATTCCTCCAGCCGCAATGATCAGCAACCAAGGCGAGCCGACAACGGACACGCCCAGTGGATCTGAACTGTCTGCGAAGCTTGGAGTGCAAAAACACGTTCCAACACGCTAGCAGCAGAACTACACAACAATCCAGCCAGGCTTCAATCGACACCAAATTGCTGCCCTTCGCCGGGCGGAGATTGACAATGACTTCCAAGCATCGCACCCCGCACGGCGCAGCCGTTTGCCCACCATAAACGGCGCTGAAACCTATTCTTGAGTCTGTGATCGTGGACGGGGGGGGGGCCATCTTGGGTGCATTAGGATGGCTGCCCATCATCGGCGGGCAATGGGAGATTGAGCACTGACGCCAAATTGCTGGCCCTCGCTACAAACAAAACTCGCCAGTGACTTTCGGCCTTGCACTGGACATGCGAAGCAATGCCTGCACGCCATCAGCGACACCGTGACCACGGTCCATGGGCGGGCGTTGATGGCGGGCAGCCAGTTTGCCAGCGCAGTGGCGCCTGCGATCAGCTGAGATTCGTGTTTTGCCACAGCGAAAATGGACGCGCTTGGGGCCTTCCG
Organism: Ostreobium quekettii; assembly: GCA_905146915.1. Classification (NCBI taxonomy): domain Eukaryota; kingdom Viridiplantae; phylum Chlorophyta; class Ulvophyceae; order Bryopsidales; family Ostreobiaceae; genus Ostreobium; species Ostreobium quekettii. Next base: position 917 of record CAJHUC010002641.1, on the reverse strand, counting down.
GCCGAAATTTTCGCGCGGCGCTACGCGCCGCGCAAGGAGAACGCCATGGGCACTGCCCAGGGCCGCGCCCCGGGGACGCCGGGGCCTGGCGGAGAAGTATCCCTGGGCCCCGGCACTTTCGCCAATTGTCACCGGGCCCCTGGCGAGTCTGGAGGTGATTCGCGATTCAGTACATAACACCAATGTACTACACATGTGGTGATTCTATGGGGTGACTCTTGTATGGTCACGCACTAGTCCGGGCCACCCGTCCGCTGTCGCAAAACGGAACACTTCGGGCATTGTGATTTTTGGGCAGAAATGATGAACGTTGCAATAAAGAGCAGCACTGTCGCAAAAAAGAAAATGTCGCAAAAAAGAACATGTCGCAAAAAAGAACAATTTCACTATCGCAAAATAAAATATTAACCACGATTTCCTACATCAATCTTCGAATGTCTTCTTTATCTTGCCGCCATTATGAGGAAGGTGCAACACAACTTGGCCGAGCATCATGAAAATGAGTTACCTTTAAAAACTATTATACATTAAAGGTGAACTTCAAATTAACTGACTGGGTCTCTGCACCTCCGCTCCTAGTGGATCTTGTCAACATCGGCCAATGCGTGTTATAGGTTGCGACCATAGCTGCTTACTTCATACTATTGTGTTCTTCATCACTTCATCACTTCATAAATTAGTACTGTACACTGCAGCCTTTCTTTGTGTTGTTGTGATTCGAAGCACCAATAAAGCAATACTTTATACCACTATGTTGTGCTATCTTTTCATTGGAAACATGTTTTGGGGGAAAATGGTATAAGTTCCAGTAATTTTCGGTACTTTAGAAGTACTTGCTTGTACTAATTTGTCCTGAAGGGTGTTATGAGGCCTGCCACGTTATCAGATTATGAACAGTCAGGACAATTTATTACCGG
>CAJHUC010002640.1:0-44393 GCA_905146915.1 Ostreobium quekettii | reverse complement strand
GGGAGACATGCATTGTTTATACATGTATTAATATTGCACCTCGTTATATCACTGCTGTGGCCCCGTATGTACAGGCAAAAATTGCCTCCAATAGAAACCGCCGTTGACCAACGGAACACTACCAGAATCTCAAATTCCGTGACGGATGGCAACGGAACGCCAGGAAAGGCAACGGAAAAAAAACACCTTTTACAGAAGCCGCTGGCTGCAAACACCCTCTTGACGGACAGCTCCAGAGCCAGAAAATTGAAAGTTGACGTGGCATGAACGCCTACGGAAACCCGGCCCCGGCAAAGTGATGGAAAATCGACGGACGGAATACTCGTGTTCAAAAAAAGTACAGACAGAAAATAACAGAAAAAAAGCTGAGCGGCCACGTCTAGACTGGATTCAAAAAACGACTCTGGGAGGTCCTGGACCTCAAGGGCCTAGGCTATGTGGGTGAATTGGGGTGAGCCTAGCTAGCGTATCCCTGGTCTAAAAAAGACCATATGGGTTGCCTGACCTGACGAGGAAAGGCGTATAGTCCAGCAATTCACATGAAAAAATGGGGTTTCATATGATGTGTAAGGTAACATTAAAGCGGAGATCTTGAAATGCACTTACACACACAGGTCTGATATGGCAGGTGTGCTGGCTCTGTGGGATTTCAGAGAACAAGCATAGTGTCAGTCCTTGTGTTATGCAAGGCTATTTTTAGCTCTTTCACTAAAAATCCTGCATGCACTAAAAGTCATGGGCCAGGATAGCCATGACAAGTTTAGCGCACGACTAGGGTAAGGGAGTGAGAGTCAGAAGTAGGTTGACTCCCTTCACCCTATGTGTTGATAGTATTGTTTTACACTGACCCTATGGTTGGCTGTGCAAGCCACACTGATTTGGGGTAGAAGTGTTTAGTTATTATGAAAAGTGACAATGAGTTGGCCTAGTGGGAAAAGGAAAACGTGAGAGGGTGAAGGTCGTCTTGAAAAGACAAGTGCACCAGATTGTGCACAGTCCTATGGAAGGATCAACAACTCATCCATTGGTTCTGAATGGGGAGAGCTGACTATATGTCAGACCCTTGAAAAGGGTTGTTTTGTCTTTAAAGTGGTTGTGTATATGAAACCACTTACTTTGCTATGTTTGCACAGCTGCCAATGCGTTTCTTATAGCCCATGAGCCATGACCACTTTCCCTTGGTGGTGTGGGACACAAGGGAGGAGTGGCAATATGCTGTGAGGGGTTTGTGCAGGTGCAAGGGTGCATTTTGTATACTTGTAATAGTATGGAATTTGAATCACTTGAAAAGGGGGCCAATTGTTAAGGTTTTCTTGAGAGAGGCTACCTAATCTTGTGGGTACCTTTTGGAATGTGTTCCTGATCACTTTATTAGGTTTAGTCTTGCGCTTTTGTAGTGGTTGAGTGATGTCAAAGGGCTAGACATGTTGCTTTTGAAGTTTAGATACATATTCAATGTTTTAGATTTGGGGCTGCGTGCATTGCCCCATTGCAACATGTTTTTGTGTTTCAAGTACTACACAATGCTTTAAGCGCCCAACCATTGCAATGGCGTTTTGTTGCACATGGGAGGCGCAAACCCATCTTGAAAAATGTGTGAAATGGTCTTGATTGCATAGCCATTTTGCTGACGCCAGTGTTCAACATTGAGTGTTGCGGTTGTGGGGTAGCCTGGATCGTTTTGAAGGGTCAAACTAGTGCGTTTTGTGGACGTGCAAATGCAATTTTGTGATTGATAAGTGTGCGTGTGGTTGTGGGCGTTGGGCACCACGTTAGGCCATACGACACTTGAGGTGTCCCAGGCATAAAAAGGTGCCCCACAGCACCGCAGAGTGCCACACCACAAAACGCCCCCTCAGAAAGCGAGCAAGGGGTGGCGGCCGAGGAGGCCGTGCACCCCCACTCACAGTGACAAGAGGGCGGGCATAACACCCATAAAGGCGCCGTTTAATCGGCACGTCTGCTCGGCAGTTTGCCTAACGATCCCGTCAAGGCATCCTTCGAATCCGACTCGGGGATGGCCACAAACGCCCAAAGGACGCCGAGAAGGCGTCCGCTGCATAACTAAGGCAAAGAGCATGGGATGAGCAGGCCGGGAAGGCCCTAAAGGTACAGCCCAAACCGGTGAAGGACGCCCACAAGGCACGCACCATGACGAGCCGCCGATGGCTGGCCATCGGAGATCTGCCCATCAAAATCCATCGACACAGAAGTTGTGGCGTCCAGCACGGAGAGGCCCTGAGAAGGGGTCGTCCGGTGGAGAGCAGAAGCTTGGAGGGGCCACAACACGAGGGCGCGCGCTGGAACAATGTGGCGCTCCCTTGAGGGTGGCCGCAGCCACCCAAGGAGTGTGCAAGGATATGAGCGCGAAAGTGAAACTTCCAACACGTGCCCAAGCCAGGAAGGTGTAGAATGGGGCTGGTTTATAATTTGGTTGTGTGGTGCAGTGGTGTGTGTGTGCGCAATCTGTGTAAAGGTGCAATTCGCATCTCCAAATTGGTGCTTTAGTCAAAACGCATATAAAATGTGCTGACGGGCTGCGGTTGTGCACTACACAAAATGGTGGGCCATGTCCTGCTAAAAGGGGAGGCATCAAGCACATTTCTGTATGCTCAAACTGTAATTTTGGACACTGAATATCATATAGTTAGCACGTGGTCCATTCGCCCGGGCAGTGACACCTTGGCTCTTGGGTGTTCAACCACAGCTGCCCCTTGATTTTATCGGCCAGAACCGTATAATTAAAAGACAATCTTTAATGAACGGCCGCCAAGAACACACCGTCGCTAAGAGGAAGGGCGAGGGGACGATGAGAAACCAATGAATTGATGCTTGCAAAAGGAGAAGTAAATGACGCACACGTAGTTGCCCATTTCGCCCTCCCCAACGATGGCCGCCCCGTGCTCGTCGTCATTGCCGTCCGCGCCCCCGCCGCGATGGACAGGTCCGAGCTGCTGCTCGCGTTCCTGGCGGGCGCCGGCGCCGCCCTCGCGGCTAGCTGCGCGGCAGCGCGCTACTTCCGCGCGGACGGCCCCACCGTCGCCAAGGGCCGCTCGGTGACGTCTTCTGCAGGCGGGGGGCCAGCGGCGTACGAGACGACCAGGGCCGTGGACGAGTACCTCCAGTTCCATTACGGCGACAAGGACGTCCTGCCGTACGAACGCGGGCCCAAGGTGGGCGCGCAGACTCGGCCGTGGTGCGGATTGATCGTCGGAGCCTGGTGAAAATGGACGCCCCGCTGCGTTGGTTCGGGAGGGCCGGGATCGCGATTCCGGACGCATACTGTTCCTGCGGCCGCGCCTTGGGCCTTGTCGTCTGTTTCTGTTGTGCTTTCTGCTGTTTGTCTGCTGCTTGCGCTCAGCACCCAGCACTGGAAACCGTAATGTCCCGCCATGCGTGCAGATCTCTAATGTGTCCAGTTGGAAATCCCCGGCGGAGGCCAGGTGTTGCCCAGTAGTCGCGTCTTGTCGGGCGCCGCTTGCCGCAATGTGTCGTTTTCCCGTCTGCACATCGATCTGAAGGAAAATTGCGAAACCAGCCACCCTGAATGGGGCTTGTGGGCTCTGCAGATCGCCGAGTTGCGCTGACCGATGTCGGTGTGCGCAGGACGCTCTCAATTTCGTGCAGCGGTGCGCCCTGCTGTGCGAGAAGTACTGCGTCGGGCTGCAGGACTTCACGGGCGAGAATGGGGAGGTCACCGCGCTGGACGTGGGCTGCGCGGTGGGCGGCACCACATTCGAGCTTGCCAGGAGGTGAGGGATGGCGAGCTTGTGCGCGTGCGCCGTTTAGCAATGAAGCTCAACTTGTGCGTCATCAGTGTGTTTCCTCCAATTGTGTTCACATAGTTTGAAAGCAGTAATCCAGATTGCAAGATAGTGGCTGAATTCTGCAGTGCGGGGATTGCCTATGCGAAAATTAAATATAAAAGAGAAATGCAAAACCTTGTCATACGATGGGTTCCCGCTTCCTCAGCAGAAGACTCTGTGATTGTTTTGCATTCCATGATGGTTGCCGTGAAGTCTCTGAAAGGGGGTGAAAGCACACAACACTGTGCAGCTTGCATGGCAGGAGATTGCACATGTGGCGATTGGATTTTCAGGTGGTGTTTTACCCAACTCAGCCGTCAAATATTTGACACCTGTGCAGCATCTGAGCTGTTTTCGTACATTTTCGACAGCAGTGACATACATTGTGCAACATCAAACCAATGTTAAGCACCAAACCCAACACTGGGTGTGCTCTGGTGACCTGGACTGCAAATGGCCTGAACCTTTGCTGTGTCAGATCCACAAGCACATCACAGAGGATTGCTTTTCCCCAAATAAAGCAATTGAAGGTAAAACAAATCAAAAGCAAGCTGCCAACAGAAATCTAAGATCTCGGATCTTGGTCCTTGACTTGTGTTTTGCTTCACTATACATCGTGAGGAAACTGAAATTGCATTGTCATTTTGGAATGCTGTGCAGCTTTCCACATGTGTTGGGGCTAGACTACTCTCAGAAGTTTGTCAGTGCTGCAAAGGAGATGTTGCTGGAGGGTAGCATGGCCTACCAAACGGTTGTGGAGGGCGAGCTGATGGTGTGTAGGTGCTGTGCTACTGTCCATGTTCAGAGTAGGAGCTGATGCTGTGCTGCTTTATTTACCCCGACAGCATATGGCATAACTGCCCTTGTGTCTGAGGAGAAGCCGAACTATAGAAAAAGGGGTTAGCCAATACAAGGAAATGTCCTTGTGTCCATCATTCTCAGCATTTCGTTTATTTCTTGACACATACTTCTGATATAGGCTGCATTGTGAGGAACACATGGCCATGATCGCGAATTCTGGTTGACTGAATTAGGTGAAAGCTGGGCTATGCCCTGGCCTTGCACACACAGTGCAATAATGGGTGCTTGAAGTGGCCTTGTTGGTTTTCAACTTATTCATGTTTCATTGCATGGCAGTGTTCACAACGTGCTGATTGCAGACAGCCGCCTGCTTTGAATCTCTTCAGCATACCCTACCTTGTGCACTTTCACCATACAGGGACTGGGGAAGGTAAGGGAGCATCTGCATGTTTGGCAACAGGACAACTCCACAAAGCATTCATGCAGCCATCCAAGCTCCCGGCAGTTGTCCAGCGTGATATTGCGATTTGGAGATCGGTGCCCTTCTCCACCCTTCTTGCCAATCGCAAGCTGTTGCTTGCCAAAGCTGAAATCTATTTTCAGTCTGCATAACTGGCCTAGTATGGGTGCCCAATCCAAGCAAGAATACGTTGTGCTCTCTCCAGCTTTGAAGTGCTCTGGGAGCCACAGGCAGTTGTGTGTGGTTGCTGTGTGATTTGTCTGTAAATATGGTATGCAATACTGGTGTTACAGTGCGTTGAGATCTTTAATTTGTTGTATTGATATGGTGACGTGGTTTGCTGGCCTAAATTGGTGCTGAGTGCAGACCTGCTCTAGAAATGTGCGCTTCCTCTCTAGCATACGGACCCGGGAGTATTCTCACCCGTTTGTGTTGCAGCGCACACAACCTTTTGTCTCTAGAAGGCAAAGACACCACCCGACTAGAACTATGGTACCTTTCATCATTCATTGATGAATGTTCACAAAGGATGTACATTGGCAAACACCTTGGAAAGCAATGCAAAGGTGCTTGGAGCCAACGGGGACTTACAAACCTCATGCAAGGAAACACGCGCATGATGAACTGAGCTATTCTGGTGTTTGTGTAATCGAAGCACTATCTATGAAATCGCCTGCAGTACAGACGAATGGGCAGCTTGCAATCCCTTGAATTGCAATTCTCAAAGAAGCATAAATAGTAAAGCCCTCACACGTTGTAGGCAATGATGGGCGCAGAAACAGGTAACTGGCTTCTGTTCAATGTCTCCAGAGCATGGTTTCGCACACCACCCATTTAAAGAGCTTAAAAAGGATAGCAGAAAAGCCCAAGGAGCGCCCAAAGCATTCAGGCAAAGTGGGCAGCGTCCTGCTGAATATTGACAAACGCGGGGTTATGTTGGGAGCGGGCGCCAACAGCCTTCGTAAGGGAATACGCTATGTCGATTTTGTTATGCTTAGCGTCAATTTGATGTTAAGCTCAGACCCCCACCCACCCCACCCCACCCACCCCCCTTAGAGTCATCAACCCTTATGTCGAAGCCAGGATGACCCTGTAACATCAAATAATGGTGTGAGACAAATTTATTGTGTTTTGAAGAAAGAACAACAGCCAGAACTGCAGCGATGTTAGTGGTCTGAAAATTGAGATGCAAAAGCCATGGCAGATGATTGGGGGCAGTTTTGCATGCATCCAACTGATATTTTATGGGGTCCTTTGTGAAGAATAAAGCGCCAAAGGGCAGTTTGGGAACAAGTCATAAGTTCTGGCTACGTTTCAGCAGCTGTTTGGGTATCTTCCAAGCTTATGTCGATTTTGACGCAATTATATAATCTCTTAGCGTCACAGCTCCCCCCTCTTAGCATCAAATTCACGCTAAGCGTAGCAATTTCGACATAGTGTCTTCCCTAAGTAGAAAATTGTTTGTGTGCGACTATTCAACATCGCCTGGGTGGAAGTTCAGGCAATCGCGTGCATTGATAAATGTAGTGACTTGCGACTTGGGATGCACTGCAGGAGAGACGCGTGGCCTGCGTCCCTGACGACATCGAGCGCAGCAGGGTCCGCTTCATGGTGGGCGACGCCTGCGCCCTCCCCGACCTGCGACCCTTCGATGCCATCCTGGCCTCCAATCTCATCTGCAGGTGTGATTTGCGTTTCTTTCCCGTTCCATGCCTTCCTGTCGTCTTGAGTACGGACAAAGAGTAGTTGCTTTCGAGCGAAGCAACGTAGATGGAACTGTGCCCTTCATTGCCTTGCATGTTCGGGCAACAGCGTTTGTCACATTCTGGCACCTGCATTCACTTGGATTGTCTCCAAACACATCTGCAGGCTGCCCGACCCCATGAGCTTCTTCAGAAGCCTTCCGCGACTCACCAAGCAGGGCGGTATCGTGGTCCTCATCTCGCCCTACTCCTGGCTGGAGGCGTGGACGCCAAAGTCGCAGTGGCTTGGGGGTTACTGGTCGAAGGACGAAGGGGCTGTGGCTGTGAGAACAGCTAAGAGGCTGCAGGAGGTGATGGATGGTCTTGGGTTTGACTTGGTTCACCAGGAGGACGTCCCGTTTATGATCCGGGAGCATGCGAGGAAGTACCAGTGGGGAATGAGCCACGGGACAGTGTGGAAGAAACGGACGGGCGAGTAGACAGAGCGAGGGCAAGCGGCCCCAATCGATTTGGAGTTGCTGACGGAAAATGGCACTGGATATTGCCACACCATATTGTGCCATGTTGACACATGCTGAATTGCTGGCAAAAGGATTTGAGCAATGACATGTGGACCAGACATGGTTCGGTGCGGTGCAAAAATCTGGGTGTTTTGCGCCCAGTGGCCCAGCATTCAGTGATTCAGGCAAGTCGATGCATGGCACGTGCGTTCTTGACGGAGCTGTGCATGGATTGGACAGGATTGCGGTGTATCATGCTGGCATAGGCACAGGTCTCGGAACCTGGCAATTCCTGGCACAGGTTCATCAGTCTGTGGGTGAGTGGGTGACCTCAGAACTTGGAGACAACTTCAAAGGACTTGAGCGTTGTGACGCGCCGCGCAGCAAGATGAACGGAGTGTAGGCAACGCCGATCAGAGTCGGGAAGTCTCAGACTTGGCGCTTGGTCTCCTGCCTGCTCGTTGGACGCTAATTGGATTGTAACAGTGCGGGGTCGGAATTCTGGGCGCCAAATCACGGTCCGTAATTTAATAATTTGGCTCAGGGAGCCAACCAAATGGCGTCCAACCGTTCACCAGTATCTTACAGCAATTATTGGATGCCTATCTGTTAAGCAAGCTCCGCCATGCTGCCCCCCGGGATCATGACCAGCGGCTGCGCCAACGGCTGGCCTCGCGGGGTTGGGCCCCATCACGACTGGGCGCCCTTACGTGGAGCGATCGCCTCGAAGAGATACGGGGGAAGGAGAGTCAGCCTTTGCGTCCGTAACGAGGGATGTTCCTTACACGGCAGCACCACATATGTGACACATCTATGACAGATTACTACTCCTGTTTGATTTGACTACAGCATGGTGTGTCCAATTCCCAATGCCCTCGCCAGCAACTCGTTTCCACGAATTCACACCAGCAAAGCCATGAACAAGCTTCGCATCTCGGCACCAACATATCTCCCCAAAGAGTGTTTATTCTTTGGTCGAATTGTCAGATGATGCAATGCCACCATGCTCATGTGCCTGGGCATCATGCTCGTGTGGCTCACGCACTTCGGCGCCTCGCACTGCGTGATGAATTTGTCCATCGGGTGTTGCCAATTCTGACCGTTGCAACGCCAGATCTGCCAGTGTTGCATCGCAGTGACAGCTTAGATGGCAGATGAAAGTTGGAGTCCCTGAATCCCACTTGCCATAAATCGTCTAAGCAGTGACCCAAGCACCTGAAAGTCGACGAAGGGCGTGGTCCCATGCCGGCGGAAATTGTGCTAAACGGACATTTTCCCTTCAGTCACCACTGCCCACGTCCAGGCAAAAGCCCAACGGGGGTCCCTGGCGGCGCGGGCAGACCACGTCAGCCATCACACAACGTGATCGTAGTCAGCCATCCGCCCGCCGTGCGAAGTCACAAAGACGATGCTCCAGATCGCCTGTACCACCTCCAGCCGCATGACTGACGCCGGCCCTTCGGACCTGCCCATTCCTGGCGTACCATCCTGTAATTTGACTTCTCAACCACTTCAACCAAATCCCTGCCCGTCACATCCCAATGGCTGCATGCCCGTAGCCCAGCTCCCCAGCCCTTCACGGTGCGCATGGGCATGCGTCGAATTCGCCCGTGAACATCCAATGGGCGCCATCGGCCTCCGGAGGGCCCTCGGGGCCGCCCTGGCCGTTGCTGCGGCGCACCTAATCTTCGCGTCGTGCGAAGGGGCTCCGGCGCCCGGGAGGCGGTCCGCCATCACGGAGAGGGAGGCGCGGGGCCCAGGTTGGATTCGAATCACGGCCGAGGAGGGACCATGGGAGCGGCCACAGCGCGGGGATCCATGCGGATCCGTGCGGGATCCATGCGGGCGGCGCCCCGTGCGCGCAGGCGGAGGGTGCTGTCCGTGCAGGGGGTCGCGGATTTGGGGGTGGCTGAGTCTCGCGGGCGTTAGCCTGGTTTTGGAATGTGGGGATGACAAAGGTTTCAGTATCCGCAAAGACGCCCTTGAAGACCCGGCAGGAAGGGGTGGGGGATGCTCGTCGAGGGAGGGGATGTGGTGCAGGCGAGCACATGCGGCCATCAGGCCTTGCTATCCGGTTGCCGCGGAGAACGCAAGCTTTCGGCTATGGCGCAGCCGCAACGCCAGGGACGTTGCGCCAGAGGATTGACAGGCGCAGATGAAAACGGCATGAGCGTTGCCAGGGATTCCGCTGGCTAAATCAGGTCTGCTTCGCAGCATGGTCGCCACATTCAATGGTTTCTGAGTTTCCCGCATTAGGTTTCGCCAAAGTTCTTTGTGGAAGTGAGCGAGCGCTGAAGGCTGGCGTGAAGTGTTTCCAATCAATGCGAGGCACTCGTTGTGACCAAGGTACGCGAGTCCCTGGACTCGCAACTTCCAGTTAGCTCTGCATCATTGTTCCACTACGCTTGCTTGGAATTTTCTGCGTCACCACCAAGGGGAAGAGAAGGTCAAGATCTGGCTGGCGGTGGTGCTCTTGTTCAAGTCCTACTTTGGGTATTGGTGGAGCGTGACCACACACTGGTGATAATTGGGCGATTGATGCGGACGGCCAGGCAATTTTTCTTTTGGGTAGTGCAGGTGCAGCCATTGACCCACGTGTATCCTAGATCGTGAAGTAATGCTGGCCGATTGAACGCACATGTCCGCATCATACTGGGTACCTTGTGGACCAAACGCGCTAAATATGCTGTTAGATCGCGTCAGATTATTTTTGATTGTTTTCACCAGATTATTTTGTAGGTGATGGGGATCGGCTTCTCTCATTTGCCAGCTGCCCTGAGGTCATCTGCATCATGTTTACAAACAAATCCTAGTTAAACAACTGAGCTTTCGTACAGGTGAAATCGTCATAAATGCGGACGGGCCATTCCCGATGTTAAGAACGAAATGCTGATCTTTGCCATGTAAAATTACAAAGAAGCTGCATCGCTTCTCTAAAGTTGTGTGGCCGTGCATCGTGTTGGTCTGTCGAAAGAGATGTTCCTAAAACCGATATCATGGGGATCTTGGCAACACCACCCAGGACGTTACTTTCTGGTTGCTCCAATTGGTCGGAATCCCTTCAACATACTGCCCTTGAACCAACAGGGAAGTGCTGGCCACCAGCCGCAGTCCATGATAAACTGTAAACTCATTGTGTTATGCGGGGATGCACATTCCTGTGCGCAGGTTGTTGACGATTCCCTCGCATAGCCATGCTCCCAAACCAGCGATTGTGAACAAACAGCGGCCTCTACTCTCTTCAACTTGATATTCCTTGTGAGCCATCGACGCTCATCAATGGTCCCATGGGCGCGATTAATGTGTTTCCCAGTGCAGAACGACCTTGACAGAATGAGTATCAGGACTGCCGGATTGCATCATGAAATGCTGTGAAAATTGGCAGTCTCTGGTCCTTTTTCGACAAGTGCTGTTCTTGATTGTGCAGGATCAAACCTGCAGCAACATTCCTGCAGCATACTGTCAGAATGCACAACATTGGTGTGGATTGCAGTTTCCTGGTGCTGCATCGCACGAGTCTTGCTCCCGTCGCCATTTTGTGGCCCAGTGCAAACCGTTAAGCATTGCGTGCTCTGTCTCTCAGGGCTCATTGATGAAGTCATCACGTCAAGAGGCATTCTGCAGACCAACAGCGATTTGGATGCGGTAAGGCACCATCTGCAGCACCAAGGTGGTGGCGTCATACTACATTAGCACATTCGTGACTTTCGCCAGAGGGAGCGTCAATCACTGCGGCAGATCTGTCGTACTTTGTGAATTTCACAGTTGTCGAGCCTGTGAATATGTTCGCACTCAATGTCAGAAGCTGTATTGCTTCCGACATTGCATGTTGGGTGGTCACTAGGCAGGCAAAGGCCATTGCCTTCAGCAACCTTTCTGCTGAAATGGGTAAAAACCGCTGCACTAGTCAGTGCTTGTCAATACATGTCACAGTGCTGATCAGCACAAACTTGATCAACGCCGATCATGATTGGTGTCAGCAGACGTAGTTCTGTGTCCTGTTCTCAATTTGCCAAAAGGATGAAGACCTCTCTGCCCCTGAAAGTGGTGGCTGTAGGTGAACCTGTGGCCTCTTTGGTCGAGGACAAAAGTGCCTTTTTAGACATTTTGTTACACCCACAGAGACATTTACAAGACAAAGTGTCTTGAAAATTGCTTGTGGAGAAGGGAAGTCAAGTGCACATGTATCGCTATACCTGCACTGTGTGGCTGCGCACTGTACGTGCCACAATCCAAGGTTTTGCACTGACCACCTTTTCGGCCCACCTCCCGCATTCCAGGGCCTGATTTCCGCCGCCCAGGAAGGGAACCTCGAAGAAGTCCAACGCCTCCTCGAGCAGGGCGCCGACATTGAGGCCACCAACAGCGCTGGCGCCACGCCCCTCATCGAGGCCAGCTACGGAGGCCATATAGAGGTGGTGCGCCACCTGCTAGGGGGCCCAAGGGTCCAAGGCGCCAACGTCTCAGCGCAGGACGCCCTAGGCTTCTCCTCGCTGCACTGCGCGGCACAGGAGGGCTACCTTGTCATCGCCAAGGACCTGTTGGTGGCTGGGGCGCCGGTGGAGCAGGTCACGGTGCGTGGCTCCACGCCTCTGCTGCTGGCCGCCCAGGTGAGTTAAATGGGCTATTTTGGATCGACTCCCCGGCGGCAGAAACCCCATTTTGGCGGTGCTAACTGTGACGCCATTTTGACTCCAACTGGTGGCATGGCAGTGGCTGGCATGGAGCAAGTAACTGCGATGGCATCGCAGCTGGTATCGCCAAGATGGTACTTGTGCTAGTGGCACTGGTAAAGAATTGCGCCAATGCATGGTGGAAAGAGAACCGCATGGTTCCTTCCAGTCAGTACTCCCGCCGTTTGCTTTCTTCATGTTCTACTGATTGACTCATATCTAGTTTATGTTCAAAAAATTGTGATGCGCTCATGTGCCATGTACTCATTTATTCTCTTGCGCTGCTGCCACATGCTTTTCAGCGACTCAACACCCTCAATGTATCGGGAGAGAGGAGAGACGGAGTGGGTAGCTGGGGGAAGTGGCGAAAGCAACTGTTCAGTTACAATTACACGTGTGTAATTCATCGGCAGCACGTTTCAGGACGCAGTCGTGTGTGCGATTGCCATGACGACGGGACTCCATGTTCACCACTCCCTGAATAGTGACCGAGTGCATGGTTTGTCCTGGGGCTCAGGGCGGGCAGCTGCCGCTCGTGAAGGAGCTGCTGCAGGCGGGGGCGAATCCTGGCCTGGTCGACCGGGACGGGGCAACGCCACTGTACAAGGCGGCGCAGGAGGGCCACAGGGAAGTGGCCAAGAACCTGCTGGAGGCGGGGGCGGATGTGGAAGGGGGCATTGCAAAGCGCAAGGTCACGCCTCTCATTGTGGCAGCTCAGGTAACCTTCAGCAACGTTGCCTTGCTTGCTTCACTTGCTTTACCCGCACATCCACTTGAAATCAGCCACACATTCTATCCGCCGATCCGTTTGAGGGCTTCCATTTCCACACAAAGCGGCATATGCTTATTTGCCAATCACATGCAGGTGGTTGGCATGCAGGCCACCCTGCCTTGGGCGCAACGGCGCTCAGTACAAAGTTAAGTATATGCATTTGGCTGCCACATTTGGCAGCACTGTGCAATGGTGCACCTGTGCACTATAGCGGAAATGTACAATACTGTGTACTGCTGAAATACACAAAAATATGCTGCCAACACTCAGAAACCTTTCACGAAAAGTGGAGCGGCGTCCAAAATATTGAACTTGGAGAGTGGCCTGACATTTTATTGAAAGCAATGTTGATCTACGGAAACGCCGTTCTTCCCAGGCGGGCCACCTCAACGTCGTGGAGGAGCTGATATCACGGGGAGCGAACGTCGGTGCACGTGACATCTCTGGAGTGACGGCCCTCCACGTGTCACCGGTAATGCTGGCCACCGATGGAGAGCTCACAGGCAAGCTTGTGGCTCACGGCGCCGACCCTACACTTCCGGATGGGGCTGACAACCAACCTCTGCACTGGGCAGCGGAGTTTGGCAACAAAGCCGCGGCTGAGGTAATATTTCCTTGCTTGGGCATTACATTGCAATACTCAATTTATTCGTACTGTGTGGCCCGATGCTATACATGCACTGCTTCCCTGTGTGTACAAAAATATATGGGTCTCAATGCCCCGGTGTCAGTACCTAGTGCTGGCGCTGTACGGTACTCAGTATCGTAGATCGCGAAGGGTGGCGTGGGGGGTGCTAAACAGTGCAGGGGGCATGGAAGATAGCGCGAGGGCACGCAACATGGCGCCCCCCACATGCCTGACATCACCCCTGATGTGAAACGCCGGGGCCGCTATATCCTCCATGATCTATGGCACTGGTCCTGGGACACCACTATGATGGACGCTTGACGGCGCCTGGTTGGCTCTGACTAGTGCGCCTCACAGATTTCTGCCTAGTCTGATAGGTTGAGAAGGTGGTGAGTTTGAAAATTGCATGCTGATGTTTTCCTTGCGCAGTGTATTGCTCGATGTTTCTTGGACTGAGTTTGCAGCTATATCTCCGTCCGTTTGTTGAATGAATGGTCCAAACCATTTTGGTATCATGACCAGTGTCAGTATGCACCTCCTCACTTGCGCTGTTTTGGGCTCCTCTTCTATGGATACTAATACTGGGAACTTAGCCTTATTCCAACATCGCTTTAACATAACATTCGAAGCCAGTTTCTGAAATTGCAGGGGATCAGTACACCGTAGAGGTTCTTGCATATCCAAATTTGGTGTCATATTAGCATTGCTGTTGCTATGCGCATTGCGAACCATTGACTTTGGCCCTGGCTTAGGTGCGCAATTCGCCCATTCTGAGAACGCTCTCAAGATGGACATGAAAACATAATCAGTTTTGCAGTATTCTGGGACCTATTCACACAGCTATTGACCACCAGCGGCTCAGGTGAGCAGCGCATCTTGCGCTCACCATCCCATTCAATCAAGCAACCAAGAAATACTACCCGTGAACAATCCACACTCATTTCTACTGTTCCCATTGCTTTCCAAGTCATTCGATTTTGTCACCCCAGCCGCCATTTGTGCGATCCCAATACGTGTGATGCATTTCTTCCTGTGTCGTGCGCTCCTTGTCATATGAAAAGGTTGCATAACAAACAACATAACAACAACATAACAGCAGCACAGCGACATAGCTTCTTAACATAACCGAGAACATAACTTAACTTAACTTGACAACATAACTTAACACAACATAACTTAATGTCAGCTTGATAATGTCAGCTTCTGTAACTTC
The DNA here is from genome assembly GCA_905146915.1 of Ostreobium quekettii. Lineage (NCBI taxonomy): Eukaryota > Viridiplantae > Chlorophyta > Ulvophyceae > Bryopsidales > Ostreobiaceae > Ostreobium > Ostreobium quekettii. Next base: position 29,837 of record CAJHUC010002640.1, on the reverse strand, counting down.
AGAAACACATCTTTTGTACGGAAAGTTGCTATGTAAAGGGTAATTGTGTGAACTTCATGGTGATTATGATGCAATTCTTTCCTGACATAAGGTGCTGTTGAGGGCGGGTGCGGATGGCGATGCGAGAAGCGGCGACGGCCGGCTGCCGCACGAGTTGGTGTGCATCTGCACAGAGGTGGATCCGACACTGGAGGCTGCACTGACTTGCGACAAGGGCGCATGCTCGAAGAAGGACACTGCGTCTTTGAAGAAATTCTTCAAAAATGTGGGAAGCTAGCTCGGAATTGCCGCCCTTGCAGAATGCCAATTTTGCTGCGATTCTTTTACGCTGGAGCACATCGCATTGTTGGCTTTGTGACGAATGGCGCGATGCGCTCAGGAAGCGTCTGAAACAGCATGTGCCACAGTAGTTTTTGGCTTCGCGGTTCAGTTCGGACGGGCCGCTCGCAGCTGCCGGTTGCAACTTCGACGATAACATTGCCGCATTGCCGAGCAATGGCCTATTCGTGCGGTAACCAATGCACGACCCAATTCAAAACTGGTTTCTGCGTGTTTTCATTCAAATGTCCTATTTTGCAGGCCGAGCAAGGCTGATATGCTGAGGAATATGAACGGGGGAGAAATGAAGAGCAGGCGCCAGTCGCCGAGCCACCTGTGTGCCGGATCATAGCATTGCGGTTTGACGTTGCTTCAGGGATTGCCACTTGCAAAAGCAAATGTGAATAGAAAATAGATCGAGCGAAATCGGACATTAAAGCGTTTTCAAATCGACAAATGGTCTTTCGGATGGGGCCGAGTCGTCTACCACGTCGTCTTTGTGCAACGGTCGTCTGAACGATATGTACAATGGCACCTAATTTGTAACCGATTCGGAATAAGTTTGTCGGCGTGTGGTTGCCGGCGTTTTTCCTCCTGTTCGAGATGCAGGAGAGCCGCTGAATCATGCTTTGACCTAACTAAACTGATCCTTACCTTTTGAAGTTGAGTCTGCAAGAGTGCGGATGTTCACACTGGTCGCCATTGCCTCGCGGTTCATAATCATGTTGCATGGATCACCAACACCAAAATGCTATGGATCCATACCGAGACTCGGTATGGATAGATAACATATTGCGTTGTTGTGTATGAATTTTTGATTATCAACATCTATTCGGAATTCTGCCACCTCAGTTGACAGACTTTTAAAGAGATTTTGATCATCAAAAACGTATACATAACAAGGCAAGGAGATTTCCAAGCAGATCCACGACTCAGGTGCAGGCAGCGTTGCCATGCTAAGGGTTATTGACGCAATAACTTCAGCAACAGCCGCGGATCACCTGGGCCAGATGTTCTAGAGTAACAGCGCAAACATATGGAGGGGAGGGACATGGAAATATTGAGCTCTTGATTTCATAAGAAATTATCCAAAAGGCGCACAAGGGACACCGCCAGCAGCCTTCCCAACAATTCTCTGTGTTCGCCCAGTTTTCACCAGTTTCGCTTCCTCCTAGGGTTAAAGACGAGAGAAACTCGGTTTACCTTTCATTCCGTAATGCTGAATGGAACACTGTCGGCCTTTGGGCGGCTCAAGTGTGCAATGAGCCTTTGGGCTGCGGCGACCCCATGGGTGCGGGAGGCGTTCACGACGGTCACGCGCGGGGAAGACAGGTCTGTCACTCACGATCCGAACCCATCATTACAAACGAAGTGAGTGGTATTTATAGTGCGATTATGTGACAGTTCATGAGTTGCTGTCTCCAGAATACCCACTCTGGCCACTTTCACGAGCTGGCCGGGTTCGTGTCCCTTTCTCACGCCAAGTTTCTATTCCCGGCGCCCAGGCCAACTATGATCCATTGCCGACTAGCCCAGCAACTACCCGCGTACACTACCCACTCCCACTCTCCCTCACTCCCACACTTCCTCAGCTCCTATTCCCGCCGCCATCCCCAACTATGATCCAATCCCAAAGCCGTCCCCGTTCGTTCACTATAGCCAATTCCCCTTAACTGGCTCCCCTATCATACGTACAGCACCACTCCCTACAACACCGTCTGGATGCAACAAACGAACGCCGGAGCACACCAGGACAGTGTTGCTGCACGGAGGGCGGCTGTGTGAGAGTCCGTGGGGGCCGACATTCCGCCCGCCTAGGCCTCCGGGCGCTGATCGCGCACGGCCCGCGATGCCCCTTCCCGCCGACAGCGGGCCCTCCCAGCGCCGCGATCCTTCCGGCGTCGGCGAGGACGGTGCCTGCCCCGCCGGCGACGGCGGCCCACCCGGCCCGGATGGCCGCCGCGGCGCTGCGCTGGACGGCGGCCGATGGCTGCTACGGTGGGAACTGAAGCGCAGGGTGGCGGACATCACGACGGAGATGGAGTTCATCGCGCGAGAGGTGAGCATCTCGGAACGGTGGCCCGGGCGGGGGGGGGGTGGGGGAGGGGGGGTGCAAAGGGAAGGAGAAGCAGGTCATGCAAAGGTCACCCCCTCCTGGGTGAGTGTGCGCGAGGGACATTTGCATGCTGAGAGGAGATTGTGTGGGGTATGCTGAGCAACGAGAGGAGTGGTCAAAGACAAACACGACGAAGAGCGAGAAAACATGCACGCAATGGGCGATGGGGGGACAGGGGGACGGGGCTCTGTGGGGTGCGTGCGCGGCCGGCCAAGTTGACCGCGCGTTCGGCCTTAAGATGGGGCTGCTGCCGCTGCGGGGAACGGCGCCGCCTGGGGCGGCATGGGGGCGGGAAGGGCAGCCGCCTGGTGCTGTCGGACGCCCAAATCCTGGACTCGTCTGGACTCGCAGCACTGCGCGGGGGCGGGGGCGGCGCTTGCCGCGCCTAGGGACTGGCGGACGGCAGTCGGGGCTGCCGAGCGGACGTGGTTTGACGTGCGTGAGGGAGAGTGGCGGAGATGGGTTTGCCGGGAAGTGTGGCGGAAGCGTTCCGCTGGAGGACGGTGGTGGCCGGTCAGCGGCTGGCTGTGGTGCGCCGGAGGCCGGGAAGGAAATGATGCGGTTAGAGGAGGGTGGCTGGCCGGAAATGGCAGCTGGGTGGGTGACAGATCTGCCAAGCTGGGCTTATTGGCAGGATGGAAGCCTTTCCGACAATGGGAACAAAAGACCCTCCTGGGAACAATTTTCGTTAAATTCGCTTCCTAGAGTGCTGGACTGCATTGAATGGTGGACGCATGTGTTCCTGGAGTTCCACGTGGAATGGCATGAAGTGAAGTACCACATCTCCGGCTTACCAGTGTGGCAGACCTGAGCGATGGGGGTATGGCGACATTTGTACCCTCAACTCGAGTGCCACTGGAACAACCTGCAGGACAGAGGATCAAGAGGAGTGACAGATCTCCAGGCGACCTGTTTATTCGTTTGGGGCTGTTTGCACTAATGGGCACAGTTCCGCTGTCCCGCCAGTTCAGATGGCAGTTCAAGGGCTCCAAGCGAGGGATGGATTTGCAGTTTGAAGCCCTTTTTCGCGATCTATGAGCACAGAACGGAGGGCACACACATCAGAATGTAGATGCTTTGTGTCAGCCGATCAATAGCAACATCAATGCTTTCACATGTTGGCCCTGTTGGGGCATCGATACATTGCCGTGGACAGTGCAAGATGTCGTTGCATGGACCAGTGGTGTGACAACTTACCCTGTCAATACACTTATCAAGAACAACAACAACCACACAATGCTCTCTACCCAATCGTATGCCCCCAAAATGCCAGGAGAATGCAATGTGTGTTCAACTGTCATCCCTAGATCTGTTATCTGCATTAGTGAACTTAACACTCACCAACACACCCACCATCAAGGATTAACCTTCATCACCGGAAGAGTTCTTCTCTGGTTGTGGACCTTGTTGTCCTTGTTTTGCCTTGCTGCACGTCAGTACGATTAATGAATAGTTCTCCATACCATACTTTGTCATGGTTTGCTGCTATACCCTGCGCTGCCGGGTTGTGGTTTGATGAGTTCAGTTCCTTTGCCTAAATTGGTTGATGCTGACTAATCCATTCAAAAACATCTATTTGGCGATGCCCTGCACTGTGCACATCCACAATGCACTGTCCCAAATTGCCGAGGAAAAGCCCTAGCAAATGTTTGGTGGCTGGCTTTGGTGACACGCAAATTTGTTTTTCTAGTGCTATTATAGGTGCATTATGCTGCACACAACTTGAGTTGATGTTGCTCCTGGTGGGATATGAGGAATGTTATCCCAGTCCAGTGCAGCACGGAAGAACCCCAGCCAACAAAGAAGCCAAGCCTTTCTGTGGGTTGGCCTTGGAATGAAACATGCTGCTCTTTGCTGACCTTCACACCAGCGCGATGCACAGAAAGGCACAGCATCTGTGGACCAAAGGAATCGGTGTATGCTACTGGGTTGTTTTCACAAGTTCTGAGTTGCCTGTTGTACTGTGCCACTTGTTGAAGCTCTTGTTTCTGCTGACTAGCTTGCAGATTGTTCCAAACGATGTGGGTTTCTGTCGATTGCAAGTTTATTGACAAAAGGAATGTCATTCAAGTAGACCGTGCAATTGCAACCTGTGATGTGCATATTTGGTTGCCAATGTGTTTTGTGTTTGGTGTTGTGACAGGCTCACCAACTGTCACAGAAGCGCTTTGTTAACCCTGCAGCAATGTCCATCACAGTCAATGAGCAGGAGAGGATGATGCTGCACGAAAACCATCTGAAGAGGTTGCAGGATATAGTGCAGAGACATTGCCTACCAGTGCTGAAGAACCTCATTAATCATAAGGTGGGTGCCAAGTTGATGGGACGTGTTATTGCTACTTGCAGCACTTTGCTGCGGGATGCAATCGAGAGGCAATGCACAATGGCTGTGGCTCATCAGTTTATTGTTTGTTGTTGAGTTTCATGCTTAGGGCGTGACAATTGAGATGGGCGAGTGCTGCGATGCAAGTCCCAGTTCAGGGTGATCAAGTCCCATGCATGACTGCAAGCCACTGGCGAGCTGTGGTCCAAGACATCGGCATTTGTTCCTGAACTGTTGAGATATCCACAGCCTGTTCTGGACAGGGTCCTTTTTTGTGGTAATCTTTGCAGTGTGGAAGCGAGCCCCATAGAAAGGAATGGCGATAATTCAAGAATTGTAGCTCATAAGAGGATTCATTATTGTGTCATATGTGCCCTGTCTGTTGAAAAGATAGTCTTCAGTATTTCCCTGTCATGATTATGCTGTGTCGACTGCTTCAGTGGGCATTTCCCTTCAACCACCCAGTGGACATATCAAAGTACCATGACTACCTGAACTACGTGGAGAAGCCCATGGATCTGGGCACGGTCAAGGCGCACATCAATTCTTATCGCAATCCCGAGGAATTGCGGGTGGATGTGCAGACCGTCTTTGACAATGCGGAAAAGTACAACCCAGTGGGAAGCGATGTGAAGAAGATGAGCGACGTCTTGGAGGTATGCTTCCCAAGATGGCAGTGTGTGATCTGCAAGCCACCACCGTGTGGGATTGCTCTGCCACCGAACCTAAACGAATTTTTCTGCCTGATTGGACCTTAGTTTTCAACAAAGACTGCAGCGCGTATTTGGTCTGCAGTCCTGGGCCCATCAAGTAAGCTCCGTAGTCAGTAGGCAATGGAATTTGCTGTCATAGGGCCACAGGCCCTTACTTTATCACCTTAATCTTTTTGAGGTCGGATTTCACTTTGATAGAACTCGAATGTTTGTGAATCCTATTGTACATGTTGCGCTGAGAGGCTCTGGGGAGTTGGAAACCACATTGTCTTAGTTGATGTGGACAACATAGAGGAAAATTGGTACGTAGCAGATGTCGTGATGCCACAAAATGCTGCCATTGTGTCTTCAATGCGATGTTGGGTGAGCTGGAAGTTTCTGACCTGCCCATGGGTATCACCACAGGAAAAGTTCCACGAGCGTTGGAATCGTGTTGTTGTGCCAAAACTGGAGGAAGAAGAACGTGCTCTGGTTAATGAAGAGGCAGCGCTGAAGCAAAGCAAAGCTGGGCTGATGATCATGAGAGCAGAAGGGGATGTTGACCATTGTTGTGGCGTTTTACTACAGAGACTAGAGGTACGATGTTTAAGTGCATTGGGATGTGTGCACTCAGTTGTGTTTACAATGCAAATGTTGGCCGCTGTTGTTTGCTTTGGCAACAAAGGTGTTTCCTCTTGGTTTCAATGACATTCGCATTTCTTTCATGGAAGAGTTTTTCTCATATGTGTGAAGGCGATGCAGTTTGAGATGAGTCAGTCTGCTGTTGAATGTGCTTTCATAATTGCAGCTGCATGTGGTGATTTCAACTGCACAGAGTGCTTGGCTCGGCATTGCTCAGATGTGGGCTGGCACAATCTTTCAAATGCACCTTTGTTTCTGGGTTGCAAGTACTGGTAGGTGTGCTCTGCGATCTTCACTACTGTAGCATGCGCATAGCACTCAAAGCATGATACATGCAACGGAAACTATCCTCCTATGAAGCCTTGCCTCATACAAGACGAATGCATATAATGCGTTTGCACTCAACACCTCACATCTCCTTTGAAACTCATTACCCGATCTTGGGGCTAGTATTTGGTGGGGTCAAGTTTGATTTACAAGAAGCACCACAGCTGCCCCTGGGGGTGCTGCAGTGCCGACAGGGAAAAATCAAGGTAGCAGATTTGACCTGGAGTATGGACATGTGGCTAGAGTAATTTCTTTGCTTCATCGTTGCTTCCTTAATGCGTTTACTGAAGTAGTCAATGTCAGCATCAGTGCAAAAAAGAACACTATGTCGGGACCGACCTGTTGTCAGCTATAAGTTGGGCTCTAGCATATCCAAATGCCCTCCAGCTGGGTTCAATGAGACTCCCAAGTGGCCTTGGTTGGTGAAGAATTCTGCTGTGATTACATGTCACAACTACAGCATGCCCTTGCACCCTTTGTGCGATAATGGACAGCTTCACCTGACTCTTGTGAGTTGCTGGTCCTCTTACAGAAACTTGTGGAGAGGATCCAGTACTGCCAGTGCCTTGCTGCATGTGCTTGTGGAGTGATGAGCAGCAAGGAACGGGTGCGCCTGGGGTGGGAGCTGGCAACACTTCCTGCGGACCACTTTCAGCGGGCTGCAAATTTGCTCATGTCCAGGCATCCTGGCCTCATGGCAACGATGAAGGAGGTGTGTCATTAGTGCCAGGGGTGACATGTTTGCTTTTCGCTTGGGGTGCTGATACTATGGAAGCTCCAATTTGTCTGTGTATGTGAATTTTCTGTTGAAATCTCTTGTGTTGATTCCTTTCTTGCCGTTGCTGTTGTGGGCTTTTTGTGTCCTACTGAGTGCTCGTTGGGCTCGATTGGCTAAGCACCAAGGGACCATTTAATGCAGTAAGCTTGCCATGCTGGCGATTCCTGGGTGCCTTTCTCCAGTGGATGGGCTTGTCAGATATGCTGTCAGCTTGATTGCCGCCAACCCCTCTGCCATGGCATTGGAACAACGATTGTAAGAGTTTTATCTTCATTTCCTTTTCCTCAATTGGGCCATCAATTTGCTTTCTGTGTTGGCTTCAAGTCAACGGTGAAACAATGTGTTTGCACGATGGCGGGCTGGTTGGTGACTCAGTTGGTTTGCATCATACTCGCATTGGCCTGACGTGGTCTATGCTGCGACAGATTCTATTCCAGTCTTATGTATCTTATTATTTCTGGTCCAGAACCAACTTTGAGGACCTTTAGCGTTACTTTACCGCTCAGATGTGTTATGGTTGTTTCAGTGCCAGACCCATGTGATATTCAGTTTGCTGCTGCTGATGCAAATCTGATTTGCACAGATACCAAGTTAGCTGCTACACGTTAATTGTGCCCCTTGTGCCGTTGCAGAACACAGTGCAGCTGGACTTGGAGGAGATGGATGCGCTTACGCTGCGCCAATTGCAGGACTTTGTGCGGCAGTGCAAGAAGTCTCGCAGACGTGTCGCTCAGTCAGATCAAGGGTCTGACATTAATGGTGGTCCAGCACCAAGAAAGCGCCAAAGAGTCGAAAATCCTACAGGTACACGCAGCCTTCAGCCCCTAGTAATCTTTTCTTTTCAGTGTGACTTTGCTGACACTAGCTGATTATCTGTGCTGCGGAAAGAATGCAACAGCTGATTTTAAGTTACGCTGTTTGACAGTACAACTTGCTTGTACCATCGAGTCACCATGTTGAGCGATGCAATCCCCATGACAGCTGTTTCCAGCTGCTGATTGTCTCTTCTAGTTTGCTTGCAAGGTGCAATGTTGTCAAGCGCTGCACATTTCTTGGTCTCCTTTCCCGTGGGCTCTGCCTTGGAAATCTGATTGAGCAGCTGAAGAGAAGTCGATACCTGCCTTTGCACACTTGTGACTGCATTGACTGTGCCCAAGGCAGGCATGCACAGCTGACTTCTTGGCCAACCGAATGGTGTTTACACAGACCCAGTGAGCAAGGTCCATAGGATTGGAATGCAGAGGTCCTCTTGTCAAGGCGATGAATGGAAAAGGACCTTCTTGACTGAGGTTGCCCTGTCAACTGAGTTATTACCTATCCCCCAGGTTTCCTGACTCGCATGCTCTGTTTGGCAAGGTGCCAGTTCACCAAACGTGACCCTGGACTCCAGCCGGTCAAGTGTGCGGTGGCCCGCTGTGCCCCTGGGGATTGGCCTGAAGCCGTACAAGCCAGAGTTAGAGGCATGTGTTCCCCCAGAGTGCGATTCCTTCAGACCTGCTCCTAGCAGGATGCACAGTGAGCCAGTCGAGCCTGGCCACCTCCCCCCCCAGAGGTCAGTCGCTCTGCCCCGCACAAGCACAGCCCCACCGGCCCCTGTGCAGTCCCCAAGGCCATCTGCGGCAGGGGTGAGCACACGGAGAGACGACCCTCCTTCCGCGGGTCCCATTGCTGGGGAGGGTAGTGTGTTGGGCATGGAGAAGCGGCTGACCACTCAAATGCCTGTGATGAGCGAAGCCGGGCGGCCTCTGGTGGAGAGAGTGCTCCTGAGGACACATGGCAGCCTGGTTGGCTCAAACAACCTGGCGTCACCAGCTTGGGGCAGCAGGGCTGGCGGGGAGGTAGTGAGTGAGACTGGTAGAGGGCCTGGCCTACTGAACATATCTGGGAGTGCGCCCCTTGGCACAGGAATGCTGCATAGCGCTCCACTGGCCAGTCCTACAAGTCCCACGCATGTGGTGCAGGGCAAAGCAGCTGGCCTGAGCATCATCACATCCCCTCGAGGGGGCTTGTCGCAAGGGGCTGTTCAGAGGATATCAGGCCATTCTCCACAGGCAGGGGGTGCGATTACGATACAAAGCACCCCTGCACCTGCTATGAGGCCAATTCTCGGCGGAGGACTCCTATCTGGGGGCTTGAGCTTGCCGCCACCGTCCCACAGCCTGACATCTTCGGGTGAGTGGGCACTGTTGCTCTGCACTGGATGAGTCTGCAGGCGGTCCAGGCAGTGTGGTACGGCTGGCACTCACCCTGAACGAGACAGCAACTCACTTTTTATTTAGTATTATTTTTGTCGAAGCAAGTAGACGTGTATTATGTGGCCACAGCCTATGAACAATGCATTTGATTAAGCCAACATCGTACCACATTGAACTGATTGAATGTGGGCAGCTGAGGGGGAGTGACGCGAACTGTTGAGCATTCATTGTGCCCTGTTGAATATCATAATCAGAATTGGCAACAGACCACTCTTGCTCCTGGCGCCCAGTGGCTGCAGTCCTTGTTCACACCCTTTGAACAAATGCCCTAAATGCATCTTCTGTAACTACCAATTTGAAAGTATGCGCAGAGCTGCCCTATGGTTTGCAACTTGATCATGCAATTGACAGACTTCCGCTGTGGTGTCGCAGGCCTTGTGCGGCAGTTGGCAATGCCAACATCAAAATCTGTGCCCCTGCCCATGCAAGTCTCTGTGGCTCCCCTCTCCATCTCCCTGCCGTTCCCCACCGTGGGTGTGCAGCCCATGGTCCCCAAGCACACTGTTGTCAGCCCGGGTGGCATCAGCAATCTGGTGCACAGCTCCCCAATATCCATCCCAGCACTGCCTGTCCTTGCTAACTCGGCTGGGTTCCCTGCCCCCTTGCTGGGCGGCCACGCGGCGTCCCTGGGATCTACAGTCACCAGCGGGGCTGGCAATCCACCACGCAGCGCACAGGAGGATGTGAGGAGGTGGCCTGGGCCTATGGGCAAGCCACCTTCAACGCAGGATGCTGGTGCAGGCTCTGGGAAAGACCCCCCTGCGACTGCCAAATGACGTGTGGTTTGGTTTGGTATGGGGAGTCCTTTGATCTGGGTTTTGTTGTGTTCAATGGGTCGGGTGACGCTGTAATGTATCCCTTGCAGTTTCTGAGCTCCTTCGCCCTGAGTGAGAGTCAATATATAGAACCAGCCCTGTGCGCGATATCAGTGTTGCACCGACGATTGCTCAAGAATGATGTGCTTTGTTTCATTCTGGCATCGGGGCAGGCGTCAAATGGCTCGTTGCATTCCCTTAAAACCCCCTGAAATGTTCAGTTTTCAAGAAGTCCTCAGAATGCGTCAATTCACAGCCATTGAGGCTGCCCGCCTTGCTTGTAATGGCTTTAAAATCCCATTATTCAGCCCACCAAAATTTGGCAAATGTTTCACTGTACAACTGTGAGCGTTTTGCTTCTAAAGAAAACAGCTGGAAATTGTGTTCTCTTGTTAGGTAATCTTGCTGAATCATCCTGGCATCCACATAAGGAGTGACGCTAAGGAGGGCAAGGGGTGGGTGGGTGTAAGGTGGCATTACAAAGTAACGAGGCGAAACCCCTCTTTTTCTACTGACATTTCAGGCGCTATATGAGGGAGCCCCGGAACAACACAAGGCACGAAAACAGGGGAGAGCATTGTTGGTCCACAGACCGTGCTCAGGATTCACCCCACGATATTCAAGCTAAGGGGACCCACAGGGAACTCACCAGGAGATACAACAGCAGGGGAAGGGGGGGGAGGCGGGGGGCTCGGCGGCCGGGCCATCAAATTAATGCTAAGCATAACAAAGCTGACATCGTGCCATCCCTTGTGTGTTAGAATATTCAATGCCCTGTGAGTTTGTTGTTGAGTTGATAGTTAACTTTTTTGGTAGTTAGAAGACTTTTGGGGGAGTTGAAGCATGCCACGATTGCCGTGCCAAAGATCTTGGGATACCAGGCTGCTTACCAGAACCAAGTTGTGGTTTTCGTGGTTATATCAGGCGTTGCCCGTGGGAGGCGATCCCATTGGCGTTGCCTGCACTCACATCACAGTTGGGCGTTGCAGTGGTGTAACGTCAGCTGGAAGCATTTGGGCCTGAACCAGCGTACAGCACAAGGTCATGCGTCCCGTAATTGTAGAGGCGCTCCTATGCACAGCCCGGGGACAAGCACACCTCCAGGCAACAGCATTGCGCGTGTAAACGACTTGCCCTTGGCGGGTGCCAACAGTTTGGCACGTTTGGGATAGGCTGGCTGCAGGTCTACTCCCCAACCCACGCTGGTTCCCAAAAACGCATTGAGTTTTGTATTCACGTCGAAATAGATGTGTTCCTCAAGAAACCAAACCGCATCTAGCATCTCGCCAGCTGTGCACAACATGGTTTGTGGGTTTTAGGGCCCACAGAGTGTGCAGTTTGGGGTCAAGCGTGACAAGATATTTTCACAGGACATGTATTGGATGCTCTTTGGCGACACGAGAATTTGACATCCTGCCCTGCACTCGACAGAAACTGCGCAATGCAACCCTAAGCTGCGATGAACTCCGAAAACGAGCCTTTGATTGGGAAGAGTAGGCAATGCTTTGTGCGTGTTTGCAAGCTGCGGTCACCACAGGATTCAGCCCAGCAAACGTTGCCGTCTCGGCGACTCTTACTACCTGTCTTGGACCCGCCTTCCAGATGGAGACTGATTCCAGCGGTCGAGAATGAACGCCCCGTCCGTCAAGACCAACCGGGATGCAGGTCCAAGATGGAAGTGCGAGCTGCCTATATCATCGACAGTCAGTCGGTCCAACACCGTGATGAGCCTTGGACCGACAGCTCCTTACAGCTCCGCGGCGAGGGAGCGGCATCCAATAGTGCCCTCGCGCCCACACCAATCGCGACGCGCGTCTCCCTCGTTGGCCATCCCGGCACTCAGCTTTGCGCAGCCTCCATCCAAGCGTTCGTTCCCCGCGGAGCGCACTTTCCCTTGGGAGAGCGCGGCTTGCCATCCCTGGCTCCTGCGCTTCCCGCGACAGAGATCGCTCTAAGAAACGAGGGGCTTGCGGCGAACAGGTCGCAGCGGGAGGATGCCAGGGGCTCTGCTCGCCATCTGCTCTCTTCTGCTGATCGCGGCGTGGGCCCCCGCCGCCTCGGCCCAGTGCCCCATCACTTCCGAGGTCGCGGCGCAGATTGACTTCTCCGAAGTTGCCGTCTCCTGCAGTGAGTCGCGGGGCCTTATCGCTTACGGGGTCTCCGCGGCGCGGGTCAGGGACCGTGCAATACACACCTCCTTGGGGGTGTCTGCCGATTGTGGAAAATTCCATCTATGCCTTGCCATCGGCGACCGATTGAATCGATGCACATCTGCGCGCAAGGCCCGCAATGAACATTAGGGAGGATGGGGCGTGGTTCTGGCTGAGCCGTTGGTTGATGTTGGCTCGGTCAACGGCACTGTGTCTGTCTGCGTGTCGCCGACTGCTCCGTTGCCATTAGTGTGGGACGGAATAGGCGCCTTCCCGAGCAATCCTCGACTCACAAGACAGTCGTTCGACGCGCAAGACAGTCGGCGCAAGGAGAGATTCGACGTCCAAAACTGTAACCCGCCAACAACCAGAAGAACGTTTCGGCTGCACGCGGGTGTGGTGTTGTGTAAAGCTGCGACACCAGACCCGCCGAGGCCTATTTCAACACTCCGCTGCCGGAGATTAGAACGTCTTGTTCCGAAGGCAGACGAAAAGCATTGCTGCGCACGGCCTGCGCCAATTGCCCTGCGCCGGCTGCGACAACGCGCAAAGCCAGCCCCGTGGGCCGGTCGCTGAAGAACAACTTCCGGAGGGTTTTGTTGTCTTGCTTGAATGGCGGAGGTGTGCTCTCCGGATCGGCAGTTGGGAACGGCTGCTGCCAAAGTTCGGCGGCGCTTTGCGGTGTGCGACAGTCGTGCCCAACCAAGTACGAGAGATGTGCCTGGGCCCCGGGCCCTCCAGCGCTACAACGTGCCGGAACAGAAGTTTGATTTGAAGGCGGTCCCTTGCGTTGGCACGAAGCTTCCTGATGAAGTCGAGCAGTTGGTGGAGCCGTGGTGAATATTCTGAGGCAAATCGTGGCGCATTTGAGTTTCTGATCCTTTGTCGCCATCATGGAAAAATCTAACATATCAGGGCAAGGCTGCAGTCATAAGCTCCCTACTTCGCCCTGTGAGCACAATATCACTATCAGAAAACACCATGTTTGCGATGCCAACTGCGATGCCATTTTGACACCAAGTGTCGCCATCACGGTCTTTTCAATGGTGCAAACGCGGGTGTGATGCCATCAATTAGTGTCAAATGGCATCGCAGTTTGCATTGCAAGAATATCGGTTTCCACTGGTGTATGGCATTTCCAAGTTGCTGGCATTTAATCGTCGCGTCCCGGTGGCTTCTACACTTCTGTCACATGATGGCCACGGATTTTGGGATGCTACAATTCTGCTACCGATCTGTTTGAAACATTCAAACTCTGAACTTGAATGGGTTGTTTTTGAAGTGTTGGGACCCATGTACGTGTTTACACGTGTAAATGCGCAGGTGCACATGCTTAGGCCCCAATACTGGAAAAAACACATATTCAAGTTGAATGAGGATTAAACTTTAATCATGCATACATGTTCCATAACAGCGAAAACACCTCAAGTCACGGACGGCCCTTGCACCTTTTGGGGCAATGTCGCGGACCCCTGGTACAGTACAGAAATTGAACCAAAATAGTCCCAAAGCCCGTTTGGTGTCAAACCCGATGTCGTCGACATCTCGCGCCCTTCCTTTTCACTCGATAAATTAGCCATCGCTCAATGACTAGTACTCAGGCTAGATATATATGCACACTTTTGAGAATCATTTAAGTTAAGTGATTCTCAAAATGGGTACCACTCGTTAAACGAGCGGCGCACACATAAAAGTTTTCCACCAGCGCATGTAATTTGTGCATGGAAATGGCGTACTCCTCCCCATACCACTAGTAAACCTCATGCAACTAGCGCCCCTCATGCATTGCCGCGTCATGCGCAGGAGGCTTGGCAGCGTCTGAGGATCCCGTGCAGGATGGCTCATGTGACCTGTGCTCCTGCTCGCTGGTGGACGCGTTTGCTCCCCCGCTGACCGACGCCGGTTTCGACCTGGAGGAGGCAGGAGGGTTCGCGGGTGCCGAGATGGCGCTGAGGGACTGCGTCGGCATCCTGGCCGTGCCTCTGGCTCAGGCGGGGTGAGGAGGCAGGAATTATGAGCTGCGCCTCCCATTTGGGTGGATTTGCCATTGCTGCAATTGCAGCAAGGACGGCGTGTTGTGGACGCAACATGCTGTGCGAGTACGGCTGTTAGTATGTAAAAACTAGTGGTAGCAGTAGCAGCTGTAGTACAGTACATCGTGGAGATTTTGACGTTGTGGTCCATGGGAACAAGAACACATAGGGGCAGCCACATATGTATATCGGTTATATGCGGTCATGTTAGTCTCCTTTTGGGTTGCGCTTGAAAGAAAATTTGGATGCAGAATTGGGATGTTCAGATACGACAGATATTGCCCATATCCGATCCGTATCCTAGACATTCAGGAAATTTGCCCATATCCAGGACCTTCAGAAACGTTTGTCACGTATGCTGTATGTGGACTGCTCGCATCTTGGATATGGATAACGCCTGTCATGAATGGGCTTCATGCATTTCTACGACATCCATTGTATTGGACTTGGAACTCATTTGCCAGGTACGCTGTGGCACATGTTGCTATCGCACAACAATCCATTGCATAATTGTGAATTTTAAATTACAAGCCTTGGAGGCTTGTTGAAGTTCAACAGCTTGTAAAAGTCTGTATCAATAAAGCATCAATATTTTTGACCCGTTCTGCCCGAGGAGTTGCTTCGGTCGGAACTACTGGAGTATGTTATCATGCCTGCGCCAACGGACATAGGATAACATAGCTATACTACAATGTGTGCGAGGCACAGAATTCAGCAACACATGCATTTAGAAGTTGAATTGCTTTATCCGTGAGCATTCGCCATATCAATCGCCCAAAAGCTTTCTCTTACGATCATCAACGCAATTGACTCCGATGCAAACGACCATCGTGATGCACACCGCAATAGTTTCAAATATCCTCAATAAGCAGCAGTCGACATTGCTTCACAGACGACTCGAAACTTAAGGGAAGTCCCCCACCCAAGCTCCCATTTCACTTGTAAGAAAAGGCCGAAATATGCGGTTTCGAAAGTCGTGTACCGTGTAACACAATTGAAAATCGTGTGAAAATTTGTTTAATCATGCCTTTAGCATATGACATTGTGTGAAAAATGGATCCATACAGTGTAGCAATAATTGAGTGAGTGTAAATGATTTTTGCACGTTTTGACACGGGTTTGCGCGATTTTTGCACCGTTGGAAACCATGTTGCTTGGCCGATATTTCACTTGTGTCTGTGCCCGAGCAGGGTCCCCCTTCAATCGCTCCTGGGGCTGGCGGAATGCGGCTACACCAGGGAGAAGTACCCCGACTGCATCCGAGCGCACATCCTGGACGTCCCCAGCCCTCAGACCCCCGACGAAGGTTGCTTCTGTACCATGGACCTGGAGCCCGTGTGCGACCACAACGGCTATTGGTATACCAATCTCTGCGTCGCGGGCTGCAGGGGCGCGGAAGAGGTTGAGCCATGCTTGCCGGCGTTCAGCGAGGCAATGGGCAGGGAGGTTCCAGTTGGCATGGGCGGAGAGGGCGGCCGGCTGGCTTGGAGGGCGGGGTGCGTCTGTGCGCAGGAGACGGGTGCCACGAGGCCCGTCTGCGACGTCGGCGGGAGGCGGTACTCCAGCGCGTGCATCGCGGACTGCCAGGTGAGTTGGAATTTGAGAAAGTACGGCTGTGGTGAAAGGGAATAACGCGAGGGGAATAACGCTGTGGGGGAAGGCGGGACAGGCTGTGCATGGCGTGTGTGCCGATGGTTGGCTTGCAGCATGCGCTCTGACCGGCAGTCAAATCCGACCAGACATGTGAGGAAATTGCTGATCCAATCGGTCACATTGGCTTTTTTTCTTTCATGTTGATGATCAACGTCAGCCGCGTTTCGCCCGTGGCGGACGTAGAGCACATCAGAGAATTGGTCAGAGGCTGACGCAGGACTGTTGGCGTTTGCTCGTTTACGCAAATTGCATAGCCAATTCCAGCATAGATTGAAGTCAAAGGCCAGACAAATCTCTATATACCAATGATTTAAAACGCTGCTCCTGAGGTCCAGCGCTGTCATCATTGCTGATCACGGAAACTGATGCGGTGTGTCTCTACCATCAATGCATGGAATCGCATGGATTTGCATGAAGAACTCACGGCGATTGGCTTAATTTCTACGTTCCTATCCCCTGATGGTACGGCGACAAACCATGTACCATTTGGGAAGGCGAGAGCCCCAACACCATTCTCATCGATGATTCAGGGGATCACGACGCAATTCGACTGCTCCAAGCTTGTCGTGGATTTCAAAGCGCGGATGTCTTCATCAAACGTGATTGAAGAACAGGACGTTGGCAAAAGGCCAATAGGCAAGGGAATCGACAATACGAGCATTCGCCAGCCAGGCAGTCCGGGTGATGCATTTGATGTGCCTGCAACTACAGTTTCCGCCGGCGCCAATCCAAAAGACGGTGGGACGTCCATATCTCCAGAGGTGGCCGCTGTTCTGGAGCAGTTTGGCATCAACGTCGAGCAGCTTCCGCCGGGCTTCACTCGGGTGGCCTTCAAAATATTCAACGGGGAGCAGGTGACGGATATTGGACCGCTCTGCTAGCAATAGCCCTTTCAAGAAAACGGAAAGATCTTATTATTCTGATGATTTAAGAGCTGTTTTTTAAATTTCAACATTTGCTTTCTCTCTTGGATTCGGTCAGTTCTAAGTGCGCAGGACGCTTATCATTACGTTCATTGTGCTGCTAATGGTGCCCATTTTGCTCTGCGCCCTTCAAAGATGCAGATAGATTTGCCGCGCGTAGTTCCCTGTTGTGATCGTAGATTCTTCGTTGCATTTTTCAGGAAATATTGCCACAAACGATGGTACTTTGTGAAGGGTTTCTTCGATTGAAGCTCTCTAGCGGCAGGGGGCAGAGTTAACGCAGCTCAGTCGAGTGTTCCAGGTAACGGACGCGGAGCTCGCAGGGGCGAGGGCGCTGTTCGCCGACGAGGAGGGCATGGCTGCCGTGAGGGAGAAGATGGATCCGGTGTACGTGCAGCAACTGGCGCTCTTCGGCGCGTCTGCCACCGGAAACAATGCCGTGCTGCTCGAAGAGCTGACTGAGGCGCTGTCTCCGCGGACGAGCGGGGAAGGCGAGGTGAGCTGCAAGTTGACATTAAACCACTCCGCTGTCTTCCCAAATGAATACCGGTGCAATGGGAATCAACTCTGCAGAAAGCTTGCTACGTGCAAAAGATTGATCTTCCAACAAAAACTCTGGGATGTTGCATAACATGTAAGGGAAGCGAGATGCGGTGGTGTCATGCGGGTCCGCGGGGTTAACCCGCGGTTAGACCATGATTTCAACGTTGAACGGAAGTAGTGTGATCATAAGCGCATGCTTCTGCCATTTTGCTAGGGCCTTTTGTCACGAATAACCGCTGGTAAGTGAGAGGTCTCATTGTGCAATGGGCACAGACGCTCTGTGGCACAATAGAATAAGAGGGTTCTCCATCTTCACGGCGGGCGCTGCCATGCTCTTTGATAGAACTCAAGTCTTATTAAGATTTCCTAAAATTTCTGTACCGCTTGCTCGCTTATACAATCGCAGCGGACAAGATGTGATATGCAGCAATGAAGCGGTAACAGGGGAATGCGGGGGTTGGTCCCTTCCATCGAGGAGGAAAATTTAATCTGCAACATTTCCATTTCATGGATTGACCTCACTCATCAGCGCATTCCGAAATTCTTTTCGCCACTGATCACGATCAATGCCGTTACAGAAGTTCTCGAATTGCGCAGCGCCGCAAGCCCCGTTCGGCTCTGCAGCGGGCTGCTTCACCCCTAATACACAAAATGCTGACCAAAGATCTCCTGTTGATCTTGTGTCGATCTGGCTGTCGCGGCCGCGCTGCATGCGAAATTTGCGCACACCGCGCTCACCCAGCTCAAGCGTGCGTGTAACCATGCACTGCGAATATTTTTCTGGGGGATATTGACATGCCAATGTGAGAGCGCCAGGAAAGGTCGGCACTCGATGCTTGGGAAGCTTCTCGTAACCTTGAGGTTGTCTCCAGAAGTTGGATGTCGCATGTAGACAGAAGCTTGCTGTCCATGAACTATGTCATGTTGAGTAATCCGCAATGCTGTTCACGGAGTTCATGAACAGAATGGCAGATCACTGTACTTGATGAAAATAGTGTGCCCTCCCCGCATCGTACACACTGACTACAGTCCAGCGCTAAGCAGTGGGTAGACGAACAACTTTTACGATTGGTAAATGTATCCGAAAGCAAATTGATTTAGGGTGGGTATTTAAAGAGCTGACGGGGCTCACGTAGTTGATTTTTTATTACTGCGGATGAGTGAATTACTACCATTCTTCACACTCTATGTGGAACATAAGAAACTCACTTTGCACGTCGCACTATACGTTCATCACTCGCAACCACTTGAACATACGCACGTTGACCCGTCAACTCCCTCCAGTCCCCAACTCTCCACGACCCATAAACGGTACCAATAATATGAACGGATATTGGGATACTGTCCAAGGACTAATGCTCCGTGTTTCAGAGCTGCAAAAAACTGACCCGCAACACTGTCCTGCTTCATGCGATGATGAATTTGGTATTCGATGTGAAACTTGACTCTTGTTTTGACGGACAAGTGGCAGCTTCACTATGGGTCAATCCTATTCCGTGTGGAAAGGAGAAATGAAATAGCCTACAAGCAAATTCGCACACTGCATGTAGTTGCCGATTGACACCCTGGATTCGCTGCCGCCCTCGCAGGAAGACCATGGTTTCCAGCGTTGCGTGGCCGCTTGCAAGCCTGCAAACGAAGTGTGCAGCGAGTCTACGGGCGAGAAATATCCCAGCAGCTGCCATGCGCGATGCAGCGGAGCCACCAGCATTATTGCCTGCGGTGGCGTGGCCACAGATGGGGACAGGAATGGGGCCTCAGCAACGGCCATCGGCGCGGTGGTCTCGATGCTGTCCACGTTGTTTGCATTTTTCACCTTGGTTTGATCGTTGGCACTTGGGAGAAGGAAACCCTGTGATTGCACCACCAGGCATGGAACGGAAAATAGCACCAAAGGGAAATGAATGGAGCAAGGTTAGAAACGATCTGAATCGGCATAGGGGTGGAATATGGCCGTGACGTTTGGGAACTTCCGTATTGGAATGCTGGAGGAAGGACTCTTAGAATTGCCCCCCTCAGGAGCTTTGCTAGTGTTTGCTGAGGATCGTTGGAAGATATTCATCATATATCCATATTCCACAATTACTTGGTGAATGCGTGCGCATGGAGTGCACTTGGGACAACACTTGATAGTCAGCTTCGGAATTCCTCGACTATGGACCCAAAGAGTGCACGTGTGTTAAGCATACAGAATTTGTATCGACTCTGAGGGATTGCACTATGGCTGAGCGAAACTCAGTTCGCCTAGAGGTTGATCAATCCAATCGCGAAGGCCCTGCAGATTCCACATCGCCCCTGCATTGGCCATGTAACCATAGAAACTCTGTCTATCGCAAACATCTAAGACAAATGCGGGATTCTAATTTTAGGTGTTGCGCCACACTGAAGACATTTGACCCAATCATAATCGCTCATTTATAACAACCTTTCGTGCAAAATGTCGGTAAGGTCCGAAAGGCTGCATTGTGCGCAACATCACGATTATGTGTTTTTTTGGGCAAAACGGTTGTGCTCAAGATTGGCCGTCAAAAAACAAAGAATTTTTTTGTGCAACATCGCCATTTTTGAGTGCACAAAAAGAGAAGAGGATGCATGTTCTGTTGTTTTCCATGACCCCCCTTACCGACATTTTGCACGAAAGTTAGTTTTATTAGTCTCGGAAACATTGCTACAACAACGTCCTGTTCGCAACGCCACATAATGATCACCGTTTTCCCTGGGTGGGTCATTTATGTAAATGACGTACGATGGGTGTCTACCATATGTGTTATAGGGATGGCCCTGAGTATGCCACCATTTCTGAGTTTGGAAAACAAAAGGAAAAGTAAAATAAAAGAAAGAGAAAGCACTCCAAAGATGGGTTATGAGCACGCTGCTGCAAAACTTAAGATTGAGTGTAAAGGAGGTGGAAAGCTTAGGTGACAAGAAATACCACCTTGTGTGCTCAACACATCTATGCCACCACTCATTTCCCCAAACTGGCTGGATTCAAAGATGCTTCAGAAAGATCCTAGCCTTCAAGGGACCAGGCTGTATGGCTAAATTGGTTTGATTCTAGCTAGCAAATCCTCGGTCTAAGAAAAAACATCCAGAGTCAACCCTAATACAGCGTCCCCGAACTGGACTAGGCCAATGTGTCCAGCAACAACGAAGATGGACAAACAAATATGCAAGCAGACAGTCCCGGACGCGCCACCTCACCTGCGTGGCCAGACCTTCCACGCCAATTTTACAATTAGAGGAAACCTCGACTAGTTGCTGCACCACCAGATGATCGATCATAGCGGAGCGCCACTGATCATAGC
The DNA here is from genome assembly GCA_905146915.1 of Ostreobium quekettii. Taxonomy (NCBI): domain Eukaryota; kingdom Viridiplantae; phylum Chlorophyta; class Ulvophyceae; order Bryopsidales; family Ostreobiaceae; genus Ostreobium; species Ostreobium quekettii. The sequence continues at coordinate 8,964 of CAJHUC010002640.1, read as the reverse complement.
ATATATCAGAGGTGGCATCCCAAGGAACTCCCACTCCATCCTTTCGTTAGCCAAGACCCTATCCCTCAACTTTCTGAGCCTAACACGGACCCCTGCCCCTGGTGTTTCCTCATTTGCCGCTTTGTGCCGTCAGGCATCTGTTGGCCTTGACGAAGGCCGCCTACACCGGCAAAGGCAGTTATTGGACATATAGTAGCGCAACATTTCCTGGCCAATGGGCGGCTGGTACTCTGCCATTCCTGGCCAAATGATGGCCGGTACTAAGGCCACATAGACCAACAAATTGCCAACAATGCACGAATGCAAGAAAAGCAAAGCCCCGTACGGGCCCGTATAGCAAGATAATATATATATGACAACATGTTCAAGAAAGTGCATCATCTACCATTGCCTCATATTCTATTTCTATGTTCGTTGCTTGCGGGCATCCGCATGATGTTGTTTGGGCCTAATACGACTTACACTTAGTGCAATGCACTGGCAAAGGTAATTGTTGAACATATAATAGTGCAGCATTCCCGGCCAATGGGGGGCCAGTACTGTGCCCTTCCTGGCCAAAGGATGGCCGGTACTGAGACCACATAGACCAACAAACTGCCAGCACTATAGGAATACAAGAAAAACAAAGCCCCGTTGCATGGGGCCCATGCAGCAAGATAACATATGCATGACAGATATTTAGGAAAGTGCATCGACCACCATTAACTCCTGTTCCAATGCACACAACACCAAACTACAAACAACCACACCAAATTGTAGCAACTTTCAAGCCTTGGAATCCAAGGTTAGCCTATGTTTTCTCTTCCCTGTTGAGGCTGCCAGGGTCCCGACCTTGGCGCCTTCCGCACTGTTTATCAAACTACCTGTGCATGCCTCACACACAATGAAGCCACATTCAGAACCCAACCACACCCAGGCGGTGCTATGCATTGGGTCTTGCCAAGATGCTCATGCACCAAAAGAGAGAAATAGCACCAATAGGGACATGATGGGAGAAGCAGCAGCTGCCCATGCACACTGCGAACCTGGCAACAGTGGCTTTTTCCCAGCCAGGCCGCGGCCGGTACTGCAGCCAAGCAGAACAACAATCCCCCCCCCCCTCTGACACGATCTCGGATAAGCAGCAGCCACCCATGCACACTGCGAACCCGGCAACAACGGCTTTTTCCAGCCAGACCATGGCCGGTACTCCAGTTGAGCAAAACAGCCCCCCTCCCCCGCCGCGCCCTCACATGATCTCGGACAAGCAGCAACCGCCTATGGACACCACGAGCCCCGGCAACAACGGCCGATGCGGCTCCTAATAAGGACCACGTATGAGCTGCATGCAAGAGAGCGTGAAACCCAGTGAGAGATGTTACAGAGTATGCTCCGTGCACCCTTAACCTGTCAATCAACGTACAGTTGTGTATAGTAAAATATATAATGCACAAATGTTAATGTACAACTATTTTAATGTACTACCAACCAATGTAAGTGGTGCCAGCGGCATCAGCGGCTTTTTCCCGGCCAAGCTGCGCCAATACTCCAGCCAAACGGAATAACAACCCCCCGCCCCACCCCGACACGATCTTGGAGAAGCAGCAGTCACCCATTTCACCCCCCTACCTGCATTGTCCCCCTGGTGTGGCATGCTCACGGCCGGAACCTGCATTGGACAAAGCAAAACACGTTAGCAAACGCCCACCCACCCGGCGCCTTCACAAAACAATAGCCCTTTCCCGGCCAAGCAACAGCCGGTACTCCAGTTTAAGAGTTGTACAACAACCCCATCCACACCAACCCGATCCGGGAGCTAGGGTAAGGTGTAATAACTGGACATTGTACTAGACTTTGACAGGTAATTAGATGACTTAGATGACTTAGATGAGTTCATCTGCGTCTAAAAATGTGTTAATCATGATCGCCACGGTCATCTAGTTAAATGGGCCAATTTTCGGTATAATGAGGTTATTAAAGTAATTTAGATCATTTAGCCCATTTCTGGCCATTTGGGGCATTATTCCTTGATGGAACCGATGTGATTATCAACATTATAGTCTATTATGATGTGGTGCGCGGTCATGGGCGGATGGGAGCCGCCAAGAAGTGGTGGAGTACACTCCAAGGGATTATGGGGTTGATCCGGCAGTACGGGCACCTGCCATATACCTGCATTACATTGGATCATAGGTACCAGCGCCCCTACGACCATGGTACCTTGGAGGGACGTGGTATAGCTTGGGTAAGCCGCCTGGAACTACTAGGGGTACGCCAAAGGGCCAAGAGACCATGTGAGTGGCTCTCCAAGTGCCGAGGTGGTATTATAGGAGGCCGAGGTTGGCATTACAGAAGTGTATTGGACATTACAGGAGGCCGAGGGCATCATGACGAGAGGGGGAGTGCGCCACCTATAAAAGTGGGCACCCCATAGGCCATTTGTCTCAGTTCGCCGGTGCACTCAACCTTGTCTGGACCAGGAGGCCCACCACCATTGTAATACATTGCCGACTGCCGCCATTGTGCCTCGATCTGGTTGCCATTATCCTGGAGGATTCTACATAAGGTTATCGCCAGCCAGGCCGCGGCCATTACTCTACTACAAGACAATGTCCCCGTCCACTCCAAGTTGCATCCAACACGACCCGACACAAACTGCAACAGCCTAATGGGTTGAGCCCGTGCACCCCGTGAGACTCGAAATTCCCCGCTGCTCCTTCCTGGCCATGGCATCACATTGCCGCGGCCAGTACTTGAGCTCAAAAGAAACGAATCGCCATCCAACAACTAGAACGAAAACAACAATGGAAATAGCACCCCACCCACACCACCCACCCACCACACCGACGCCATCACCACCGGGCCGGTGGCACCGGCACTCACCTGATGCCATGGGGGCAATTGGCGGTGGGTGGCCCCGACGCAGTATTTCACATACCCCAGGGGCATCACATCGCATGCCAGCCAATCGAATGTACTGGGCTTGGGAACGCTTTGGGCATACATTCTGCCTGCGTAATGGAGGACAACAATTTGAAGAGGCACATGGATGTGCCACGGGGGCAAGCAGTGTGCACTGCCAAATCCATCAAAGACCCAGGCAATCGCACCCCACGTCCCACGTCTGTGTTACTCCGTGAACGTTGATAGAATTCTGTCGACCTCTGTGGTCCGGTCAGTGGTTCCGTTGCGGGGGGCCTGTCATCCATGGGTTGTGGCATAGATTCCATAATACATGGTTCCATTCTGGAAGGTTGTGTGGATTTCTGTAGCCGTCTATGCTGACGTCAGTATGGCCCCGCCTGTTTCTATAAGACACTTTTTCTCTTTGTGGCCTGCTCACGGATTCCGTTGATTGTACGGAATTCTCATGGAGCCAACCAAATTCTGTTGTGGATGGATAGAGGGGGCCACCTCTAATGCTGATCCGCCTGCACAGATTCCATATAGTGAATTGCCAGTATGCACGGTTTCTATTAAGTGTGGGCTTCGCCACATACCATGAGCATGTGCCCAATTGTCTGATTATCAAGTGCAAGTGGTGAGACAATCTAGCCATCACCGTCCTGTTGCCTAGCAACTTGCAAAAAAGATGACAGTTGGCGAGAGCTGGATACAGCCGCCAGACGAAATTGCGGTGATGCAAAGGGCCATAGAGAGAAGCGCCGACCGATAGATGTATTGACATAGGGGTATCTTGATTGAGGAGGAGGAGGATATAGAGTGGAGAGCATTGCAGATTGTGGATACCTTAGTCTTCGTGGAAACCATAGTCAGACAGGCAGGAGCAGGGGGACAAGGCACTATTAACAAGTGGCATGAGAATGTCATGGGCTCCTAGCGCGATGCACATGCCAATTTGCCTTCACTAGATGATGTCTTGAACGAATTCAAGAGGGAAATGGCGGAGCACATCCGATTGGCTATATTGGTAGTCGATGTGAAGCTATGGGTTGCATGGATTCAGGAGGTGCGGTGTACCGAACTTGCACGGGTTGTGATTCTAGAGGTTGTACTCACTTTGGGGGGGGTGGGGGGGTAGACACTCGAGAACAGAGGTGTTTGATTTAGGCATATGAGATCAGGTGATGTGACTATTCTTTTTGTAGTATATTTATTTTGGCTCGCATATGGGTAGACCTTTCAGAGTGATCTCTACTAAAATGGATCTGGGATAGGACATGGGAATATTCGGTGACCTTTCACTGTGCACGCCTGATTACAAGAGGGCCTGCATAGATAGGTTGTGGGGGGCTTGCTAGTGAGTCAGAGCTAGCCGTGGACAGATGCAATGTAGCTGGACAACTTGCAAATAGCCTTCTATTTGGGGTAAGCGGCTAGGGTCTTACTCCTCTTTGAGGGCTTCCCGTGATTCTTGAAGGTGTGAATGCATCAACCTTTGTGTGTGTGAGTTGAATCCATGTGCACTTCGTTGTATCAACTCAGGCGGGTGACAAGCGAATTGATACCCCACAATACATGTATTCAAGATATTTCGGAGTGTTGTCTCATATGTCCCAACAAATGCTACATTGGCCCAATGTCAACATTGGATAGGAGATATGATCCATTGCTCCCTTAGAGCATCTTTATCGGTCGGCGTTGTCGCACATGCAGAGTTATCCAGGAACGGTCCCCACTGGCTGTTGTACCACCTTACTAAGGCGGCATTTTGTTACGCGCACCGGCCTGACGTGGGGGACGCCCTACTAAGGGTCCTTGGCGTGGGGGACGCCCTGCCCAAGATACCTATCCTTAACCCATGGTAACCATTCTAGGTATTAGGATACGGGAGTAGGAGGGGTGGTCCCGCCTAGGTCCCCGTAAGGACCTAGGTGCCCGGCGAGGCGGGTCCGCGGCTCAAAGAGGGCAGAAACCCCACACCCACAGTCTTTACGTATCATTTGGTTTTGGAGCCACCTGGGGGTGGCGACCACGCTTCCGTCTGGGCGGACGAGCAAGCCAGGAACACCGGGCCCCTTCCCCGGCCTCCTCTATGGAGGCTGAGGAGACGGATCTCGAAGCCCGGAAGGGCACGCCTGAATCGTCGGGCGAGGAAGAGACACCCCGGAAGGGGACACCGACCAGTTTGGTCAGTGAGGACATTACAGCCCGGAATGGGCAGGGACAGGAAGAAGTCCGGAAGGACATAGCCGGCCCATCATCGCAATAAGATGAGCCGGAAGGAGACGACCAGCCGATGGCCGAGGCGGAAGAAGCTCCAGAAGAGGAGGCGCCAGAACCGGGGACAGTGGTGGCCCTGCTGCAGGCGCCGGGCATCATGGAGCTTCTGGAAAAAATGGCGGCCACAGCAGCTCAACAAGCAAGGGCAAAGCGGGGCGAAGAGACTGCCGAGAAGATCCTCACCCTCGGAATCGAAGCGGATAAGGCGAAGAAAGAAGCCCACAGGAACGAGATCGCCATGAGGAAGGCGAAAAAGCTGAGCCGCCAAGCGGAAGAGGCCAAGACTGCCGCGGAACAACATGTTGCCTAGTTGAGCGATCGCCTGCTGAAGCAAAAGCTTCGGGCCCAGGAGGCGGAAGAGAAGGTCGCTCAGTAGGCGAAGCAGCCCAAAAAGGGCGCTGGTCCATCTGAGCTGCATATGCCGATGATTCCAGAAGCGGAGGGCGACTGGAAGATCGTCGGCAAACAGCGGCCCAAGCGGAAGAGCCTGTCGCCAGGTGAGACGGTGCCAAAAATTCGCACGAGTGAGAGAAAAGGCCAGAAGGTCCAGCCCGTTGGGCAAATGGCGGAGATCGGAGGCCGGAAGGTCGAGACCCATGAGCCAAGGGTCAGGTCACAGGTGCACATAAGGACACCTAGTGAACCGGAGCATAGCAGTAACGAGTCGCTCACAGAAAGCACTCGTGCTGTATGTGGACCTAGTCCAGAAAGGCCGAAAGGTTATGAGTGGAGCCCCCGGAGACCTGCATTACCGGAGTGGGGACCGGGAGAAAGTGCCAGGGTGCTGGAATTCATTCCGGACACTGGTACGCCATAAAGTCGGCAACCGCCATGCCGAGCTATGTGGACTAAGTTCCACAGTGATCTTGTGGACGAGTTGGATGAAGGCTGGCAAATGGCCGCCGAAAGATTTGGAGAAAAGCTGACCACCGCGAGATTGGTGAGAATCCAGAAGTGGTATGGTCCTGAAATGGCAGATCAAATTGCCAGAGAGGACCCGAATTGGCCGGAAAAAATGGCCTTCGCGCTCAGACATATTCCCGAACATTGGGGTCTGAGTGAGGGAAGTCCGGAAAGGCCGGATCCCAATGACCCCCACGAGTGGTGGGAGGAGATCTCGGAATTGTCGCTCTCATCATGCACTTCCCCGTTGCTGGGAGATATGTCGACGCGGGCGCAAGTGCATAAAATGGAAAAAGAGAGACGGCATATGCGAAACCGGAATCGGTTCGCTCGTGCGAGGAAATTGGACGAGCGAAAGGCACGAAAAGCCAGCCAGCGCAGGGAGCTGAAAGCTTTGTGACGTGAGCGGGATCGACAGTTAAATCTGCAAAAACATGAGCAGAAGAGAGCTCACAAATGCCAGCGCAAGGCTGAGATCAGACGGTTTTTTGCTGCAGACGCAGCCAAAAGGCACAACGCCTTGAGGCTAAGCCGGTGGCTGATGAGTTGGATCCATCCCAGCAAGCGAAAGCTTTTGCTGAGCTTGAGAGGGCCCGGCCGCGGCAGATGGCCAGATGGGCTGATGAGTCGAGTGGAAGCGACAGTGGGGTAACCCACCCCGCTCGATTTATTCCTCCACGGCCTGGAAAGGCATCGCCTCCAGTTGAGGAGACAAGAGTCCCCAAGGAGGCCATATCTTCTAAGGAGCAGAAGAAGCCTGGAAAGGCAAGAGAACAGCCTGAAAAGGCACCAACATAGCCTGGAAAGGCAAGGAAGGAACCTCAAGGAACTCAGAGAGCAGTTCCAGGTAACATTGCCAATGCAGTGTCTCCCAGTCCCCTTGCTGTGAAAACACACTTGCGTACATGTGCAGAAATTGGAGATTCTGCTGGACATGACGAAGTTGTGTATCTCGGTTCAGCAGGGGAGCCGGCAGAACCTATTCCTCTAGAGAGGAAGGAGGTTTATGCTGCTGTGCAAAGGCAGGAGACAGCCTTGGAAAAGGCAAGGGCAGAAGCTGATAAGACTGCCCGGTTGCTGGCTGTGATGGGGGAAGAGGATTACGCCGAGTTTCTGCAGTTTTAGGAGTCTTGACGTGCAGGCCGACAGGCCAAAGGAACACCCCCGGGTGAGAGCAGTTCTAGACAGGAACCTAGTGACATCAAGTATCTGCCTGGGAAGCCTAGTCTAGGATACCAGCAGCGCCAATCACAGCAGCTCGAAAAAGAGCAAGGCCGACCTCAGGTGCCCCATGAAATGCCCAAAAGACCAGCTCCCGTGGTGCATGCCCCTGTGATACAGGATGCCCATGGGTTCTGGGATACGTTGGGGGCATTTCATGACCCATTCGGTGGTGTGTACTACAAAGGGTACTACCACCCGAGGGGAGGTCGGGCGTTATACAGGGCGGAGGTCCCAGTAGTTGCGCTGTAGTGCATTCCCGCTAAACTACGCGGGTTATTCGATGCGCAACAGACTGCGCTGGGTATCTACGTGCCCGGAAGTCAGGAGGCGGCGACAGAATGGTGGGCCGTGCACAGCACTGGCCGACGGCTGCAAGAAGAGGAGCCCGTAAGGGTACAGATGGGGCCTAGGATGCAAGCTGGCCCCTCAGCACTGGTTCGTCCAGTGGCTCAGCCAGAAATGGCGCCAAGACAACCGGCGATGCCCTTTACAATGGGCCAGTCTGGGCCAAGGGGAATGCAGCTTCCGCTGCCATCTATGTAGCAGAAATTTCAGAGGCTACAGGAGATATCTCCCTTTGCCCAAGATCCGGCGGCCTATCAGGCTCCTCAGTATCAGCAACCCGGAAGGGTACATCAACCTGAAAGGGTATATCAGCCCGGAAGGGAGCAGCAGGCGGTCATCGCCCCAAGGCAGCAGGTGGTCCCAGCACAATCCTATGAAGAGCCCTCCTATCCAGTGGAGTCGGAGGAGTTCGAAGGAGTGTATAGGCACCCCCCAAGCTACATGCAGGCACCTGAGCCCCAGCGTCAGGAACAGTATGCCGCAGTGGCTGAGGAGCTGCCAAGGGCCATTGAAGGGCCACCACCGCCGCCAGCCGATTATGACCCCATGGGCCCCGGATATATGGGCCAGGGGTACTTGACGGCGGTGCAAGGAGTGCCCTTCGCCCCTGTGTACTTACAACCCGAAAGGGAACTTCAGGTGAGCATGCCTAAGATGAATACACAAGGCATAAAACCCCCAAAGTGGATGAGGACAAGCAGGCCTTGACCAAGTGGTTACAAGAAATTGTGATGTATTTCAAAACAACTATGGCACCCCAATCTCAATGGGGTTGGATCGCACTGAATACTCTAGAGGAGTTAGTGAAACACAGCCTACTTGCTCAATTGGGACACCTATGGGGTGTTACAATTGATGCAGAAGTGCTCTCACAGCCAGAATTCCAACTGTCATGGGAACAATTTAAATATGGCATGGAGACACTTTATGATCACAAATGTTCAGACTTTGACATAAGGTCTGAAATAGCAGCCTTTACAAAAGCAGGGACCTCGGGTCCCGATACAATCAAATACATGCAGCTCTTGGAACAAATGTTTCTCAAGTATGAAAATGAACTTGATGACTTTTCCAAGTTGCATGCATTACACAATGGACTTTGTCCAGATATAAAACGAAAATGTTTGTTAAATAAAGATGATGAGCAATGGACCACTTATGCCAGCTAGAGGTGGCCACACTCGGGTACCGTCCGCTCCGTTGCGTCCGGTTCGTAAAAGTGAGTGTGATATTCGTCCGGTAACATCCGGTCCGCTGTTTGCCGTACTGCCGTCCGCAGAATCCGGCTCTCACTTTTTCTTCACCGTTATTTGCCGTTAAATTAACGGA